>VDFB02281492.1:730961540-730989758 GCA_007258455.2 Sequoia sempervirens | reverse complement strand
AAAAAGAGAAAAAAAGAGAAAAAGAGAAAAATACAAAAAAATCATAAAATATGAAAAAAGTGCAATAAAAGCAAGTAGTGAAAACTTGGCAACGGGCGCTATTTGTGACAGGTCGGCTTCTTCCTCTATTGGAATGTGTGTCGACCACATTGGTTCTTTGCTATCACTATCCACGTCCTCCATTTGAGCCTCATGTATATATTATGTTGTCTCAGTCGTGTCTCACTTTGGTTGTCGATCATTTTACATATCCATAATAAAATTGGTTTGTTTCCACTAGGGGAAAAATCCTGAACTCGCTGGGGGAAATCCATCTTTGAGCTTAAAAATGACAAACAAACAACAGTATGGCAACATGGTAAAAACACAACAATCAAGTGGTTTCCAACATTGAACATCAATCAAACTCACCAAAAACAATCATCTGAACCAACAACAACAAGATCCATTGAAAACAAATTCCATTTGGTGACAATACTCTAAATCATAGTTTTATCATTTTAACACAAATGTTCAAACTATTTGCATTGTGATTGTTGTTATCATTTCTCGGGAGCAACTCAAGGATGTCAAAGAATTAGAGAAGTTATGATTGAGTATGATATTTTTCTTTGTCTATTGTTTGTGAGTTGATCATTAACACTATGTGAATAGTCATGGGACGTGCTCTACAAAGTATCATTGATTACATTCTAGATTCCCATAGGAAAACAGTTAAATCTTGCCTGTTTACACAAGAAATGCTCAGGTCATCTCAGTCTAATTATACCATTGATGTTTGTAATCATGAAAGTGGTACTCAGGTCATCATGGTCTAATTATACCATTGATGTTTGTACTCACTTTCAAAATTTTAAAAGCTCAATGATGATACCAAGCACAATAAATTAGTTACTAGGATGACAACATTGCATTGTTAAGTTTGCATGTTTAGGTTGCATTCATACTAGGTGTTGCAATGGTATTTATAGATTTCTCCAAGGCTGGTACAATATTACAAGTGATGTTATTTCTATCATTAACAGATTGAGTACATTTGACATTACCAAAAGGATCATTCCCATTTTAGTTGCATAAGCATTAGGACATCATTCATACATTCTCATATCATTATGTCATTCATCTAGTCATTAGATCATTTATTTGCATCATGAAAATAAAAAAAAACAAAGCATTACCATATCATTTTAGCATTCATTTTACATTAGATCATATATTTGCATTATAAAAATCCAAAAACAAAACATTGATCATATCATTTCCATCCATATACATCTAGTCATACATTTTCATCACAAAACACCAACATAAATTTCCATTCATCCATTTCATACATGCATTCATACATTTGCATCGAAAAAATACAAAAACATAGAGTACCATGCATATCATACATCATAATAGAACACATAGAATTATGCATTATTTAATCATTCCATTCATCCATTTCTGCATTAACATTATCATCCATTCATCCATTTCATATTTTGCATCACATATTTGCATCAGAAAAGTACAAAAAATATAGCATTTAGCACATTCCATTCACATAATTAGATTCATCACATAGGGCATATAGATATCATAAAAGCATCATAGAATCATAACACATGTTGCATCCATGACATATCATACCTACTCACCATCATATAAAACATCACATAGCATACATAATAGGAAATTAAATGCATCCATCGGGATCAACACATAAGCACATAAGACAACCATCATCATTGCTACATATATATATCTCAAAATAATGTCAAGTGTACAAGGATATCATAATATGAAGAGATACATCATCAAAAATGGTGATAACTCATCAAGTAGCAATGTATACATGTCCAAATCACAATAAAACATCAAATGTCAGAGCTATGTAGTGTTCCCCCCAAATGGTGCCAGCATCCCTGGACCGGTACCTCCCTCTGCACCCAACGGACCCACACCAGGATCTCTATGATCTTCAAGCAATGGTTGTGTGACACCCATACTAACCATCCAAGACTGTGACCTACTAGACTGAGACTGAGAAAAGCTCTCCCACTACTCTGGAGGGACCAACTCACAATACCAACCTCTATAAAACTTAGCCTCCTAGGCAGTGCAGTGAATCTCTCAGAAATAATATAATGACCTGGCAGCTATTACAACTTGCTATAGTCTCTCGGTAATAGCCTCTGCCTGCTCTGCTTGTCGTCTTAATGCATCTCTCTCCATAGTCAATGCAGCAACCTGATCTTGCACCTATCCCTGGACCTACACCTGTGCAAGCTATTGCCTGGCACCATCCCTCTCAGCTATCAAATTTTGTATTTTCCCCTAGGCATATGAGAGTTGTGCTTGTACCTGTGTCAATACCTGTGTCTGCACTTACAACTGCCCCTGAACCTGCGTGAGCTAATCCTGAACTGTTTGTACCTGAGCATGTAACGTTGTAATCTTTGACTATTGTTTTTGGGAAGGAAACCATATATGTACGTGTTGCTAGGTTTTTGCCACCAAGGATCACCTCCTATGAGGCACTCTAACATCCAACACTAGGTGGGCACCCCCTCCTCTATCACTACCTCCTCCATCATCCCTACCATCATCCTCTCCATCATCACTACCTCCTCCATCACCATCCCCACCATCTCCCTCCTCCTCATCTCCACCACCTCTACCCCTCCTCCGTCTGGGTGGTATATCCTCATCATCCTCTAATGTCGGCACTAGCTCATCAGGCCTAGAGATCCTCAAAAATGGATGCCCACTAAAGTATTGAGTACTCCTCAGTCATGTATCCCTTGATGATCTCTGGATGGTAATCCCAAATCACTGACCTTGTAGTCTATGATACTCATCAAATGTAGTATCATAAGATAAAGTGGGTCTCCACTCAATCGCACCATGTTGCCTCCACGCATACATGGTCAATCCCTATGGTAGCCCCTATACTTGGTAGTACTATCTAAGCACCCTCATCAACAAGAATCTCTCGACAATGTAGCATGTATGTCCAATAAGATACCTAGCTATCATAACATAAGGCATCTCTAAATGACCCTCAGCCCACTGCTCGTAATCTACATATGATCACCATGTAATAGAATCCAGGTCATCCAATACCCATCTCCAATTCTCCAATTTTCCCAACTTATGTTGGACAAGTAGGCCTACATAACCATAGACATAGGGTCTCCCAAATGACCAAAATTTATCTTTCTTCGGATGTATCACCACTATATGCTCCCAATCCCACATATGTAATAGAGTCACACCAACGGATAGACTAGCTCCTCTAAGGTAAACTACCTTCAATGCAAATCATGATATAACTATGTGAGCATGCATGAACCCTAGGCAAAATGGATCCCAAACTGAATCATCTACTCTAGAGTCTGACCCCAACCGAAAAATAATCCCTTTGCCCTCTTGTCAGGACATAGGAAGCCACTGACAAATCCCACAAGCACAAAAGGCAAAGGGGCATACCTCTCAAACATCTCCTGCCAGGGCATCTCATACCCGCTAATATGGTCATCATGGAATATTCGGCGTAAGGCATTTGTACCTCCCTGCTCAGTGTGGTCATAAGAATAATGTCACCCATCACGGGAATCTGCAAAATCTTGTAGACATCCTCTGGCGTCACAGTCATCTCTCCAGTGTCCAGATGAAAGTGTTGTGGTCGTTATGCCACCTCTCTGCCAGCGCAGTCAACAATCCTTGATTAATCCTAATCTAGGGCATGTTAATCAGTGAAGATAATCTGCATCGCTCAATGATATCCCTATCAGCCTGTGATAGATGTGGGATTAGCTCCCAAGTCCATGGGAATCACTCTCGGGATTGAAGATTATCTAAATATTTCTCCTATCATTATAAAACATCACAATCAGCACATCAATCAATCAATCAAATCAGCAAAACAATCAAACATCAATCAATCACTATCCTATCAGTTCTAGTGAGATTTTCATCAAATCTCGCGAACATCTATTTTTGATCCTCACCTATCATGAGGTCAAAACAACATCATCATTATTGAATCACGCCTATCATGAGGTCAATAAATCATCTAATCTATCATCAACAACAAATCATTGGCTGACGTGATTAAACATCACCAAATTCAAGAAGCAAAACAAAAAATCTTCAATTCTGACCTAGATGCGCCATAACAATGCTTTGTTGCCCTAAAAGGGCAGATGTGACACCCAATTGGTTGGATGCACTGTTACATTTTGCTAATGTGCCATTTAATTCAATATGCCAGAGAATTCCTCAGATGCATTGTGGAATCTCTTTGATGTGTCATTTAATTCAATGCGCCAGAGAATCCCTCATATGTGCTAAAACTACAATTTGATGCACCATTTCTAGTGGATGCGCTACCTAATACTCTGATGCACCATTACAAACCATCTATGCACCAAAACATGGATGCGTTATTATAGACTATGAATGTGTCACTAAATCTAGTCAATACGCCAAAACCCTAGGCGGATGCGCTAAAAAATTTAACCTATGCGCCCAAAAAAAAATCATATCCACCGAAAGAATGAAAAACTAACATTAAAAATTAAAAATGCGGGAAAATAATTCAAAATTCACAAAGAAAGTTTTCAAAATTCGTATTAGAGATCCGTATGTCATTGGTCAATTGTGTCACCACACCCACTCGAATCAATGAGTCTCGTAGGGGATCACCATCTTTGCTCAAATGCTCAAGGTTGCTCTCTCCATAATTTTCAAAATCACAAAATACACAAATGAATTGTTTTTCACTTTGTACTTCTTAATAAAGGGTAATTAAGAGTGAGATTTTGGTGGGATATTTTGTTTTTTAAGGATCAATTAATTAGGGCAGCTCAAATTCTTCCATATCGGGAGATAAATCTATGGAATCTCATAAAACCAAAATTTCATCATCGACATCATCACAAATCAATAGAAATTTTCAAAAATCATCAAAAAAATATTTTAATCATCAAAAATTCCTCGATTTATCTCCCGAGGGGGCATAGATTTGTTATCTTCTGAAAATTGCCATCTGGGGCATCATCAAAATTTTAATAGCACTAGTAATTTTTTCTTTGAAGTAATATGTTAACACATCACTTCAAAGAGGGGAAAAATGTATATATCCGAAATTGGTTTGGAGAATATTAATTAAATACTAGTTATTTAATTAATAAAAAAAAAATTATTTCCTCTATTGTATAAATAAATTGCAAATTTTATTTATATAGTTCGCATTTCTTAATTCTTCCAAATTAAACCACTTTCTTCATGATTTAATTAAATAAACAAATTTAACTAATTTGTTTTATTTGATTAATTCCATTTCATTAAATTTGAATTTTTAATTTGAATTTTGTCACATTTCTTCATATTCTTCTAACCTCCTTCCACATCATCTTCCATTTCACCATGTGTCACATGAAAATAATTATTCCTAATTTCTAAAATGGGTATTTACCCTCAACAATCTCAACAAACTTAGAGACACATGGCTTATCCTTTCCATTTATTATTTTCTACACTTGGCAAGATTGTTCTATTAAAGGGGACAACTTCCTTATTTCTCTCTAACCTCCTCTTTTCTCACCGTCGATCTCTCAAGATTGAATCCTAATCATCCATTGCTGAAAACTCACCTAATGCCTTGGTGAAATCTATAAATAAAGGCTCATTTACAGCTTTTGCATAAGAAAGCATTGCATACAATTACTCTGTAGAAATCATCTTAGCATTTGAGAGCTTAATTTACATTCTAGCTTACCATTTGGAATAGTTTAGCAAGTAAATTACAATCATGGATTCTTTGTTAGATGTTTCTTAGTTTACTTACAGCATTTAGAATCATTTTCATAGCATCTCCATTAGTTTAATTCAGCATTGCACCCTTTCATTAGCATTATGTATACAGCAGTTTATCATCCATCATTTAGTTCATCATCCATCCAAATCATCAAATCATGTAGGTGTAGACATAGTTTTTGCATTCTAAAATTAATGGCTACTCATTTCTTAGGTGTCATCCCAGTAATTTAGTGCATAATTAAGATCTGAGAGCACTATTATAGGATCCTTAGGAATAGAGGAAGATGGAATGTCTTTAAGGAATCGTTAAATTATCAAATTGTACTATTAATTTACATTTCCTTAATGTAATACATTGCATCCGTTGTGTGTTATTGATTATTATAATTCACATATTTGCACACGCAATTTTTGTTCTTAAAATTATGTCTATTAAGTTGTAGTTTCTTGTCTATCTGAGTGGATTAGATCTACTGAATCAATCACTAGACAATATTGCAAAACAACTTTTTGTACACATTGAAAGGCAGCTTCAAATTTTATGAGTTGTGATGCGTAATTTGAATTTTAGTTCTATTTGCTTCAAATTCCAAACAACTTGACTTATAACTCTCCAAAAAATTTAGGTAGCTAAGAACTCTCATAGAACTCTAGAAGAAGAATGTATGGTAAGTAGGTTCACATTAAAAAATAATTATAGGTAAGTAGACTTAAGAAGAAAACAAAGAATCAACTCACAAGAAATACATAGAACTCGAGAAGTAGATTTGAACACAGAATACATTACAATCTGTAGATAAGTTGACTCAAGCAAAACATAGAAAATCCAGAAAATTCATATATCAAAAACCTATAACTTCAACAAAATAGAGGAAGAGACATACTACCTCAGGCCTTCTCTTTGCAGCACATAGATATTTGCAGTCACAATCAAGATAATCAAACAAATTGTTTAGAATGATTTCAGAACTTTACATCCATAAGAACAATCATTATAGTTCTACACTTTTCCTCATATACCATGTACACTTAGATGCTATAACTATTTAAAATTTAACCAATTTTCCTACTGTGTTACTTGTCAATTTCTAATAATGTTTAAACTTTCTTTTGGAAGCTTTTCTTCTGAGCAAAACTTTTCTAACGAAAAGTGAAAATTGAAAAAAAAAATATCGATCATGAATCTAGCAACTTCTTATTTGAGTTTTGTAATTTGGAGAAAATGCTTCAATCTTTACAATTTATATCATGAATCTAGCAACTTGATTAATTTTTGTGTTGAATCTTTTGCTTTGACAGTTTTGAATTTCATATCTCAATTTTTTTTATTTTCTGAATTTAGCATGGACAGTTTCTAGATTTGATTTTAATTTTTTCTCCATATTCTAGATCACTTTACAATCTATAATTAAATGTTTTAACAGAGTTTCATCAAAATTGTGATACAATGTTTATCTTTTACAATAACACTAATCATATTTTTTTTCTCAATGTGTAGGCACAAAATAACTTGACAATATATTTTTTTAAGCCGCTCAACTACAAGTAAAGTCAATTGGTGAGTGTAGTGTGATGTTTCAACCATATATTTATCTCATACTGTCACACAACTATTGAGCTACTTCAAACTACAAAGTACTTGGCTCTTTTCAGCCTGATGTTTTCACGATTTGTTCTAATTAATCTTGTCTACTTGCATACATTGTCATTATTGCTTGCATCAATAGTAAGATCTACTATTTTCCTTTCTACATGACCAGCCCCACCCCTACAAAATGATCCAACTGAATCTGTTCAAAATAAAATGCAAAAGCTAAAGTATCACAAAAGAATCCAAACTTACTATGTGTGTCATAAAGAAGAAATAAGCATTTGACATCATATGCATCGAATGGAACAACAATCTATCCAATCCATCGACCACACAACTACTGTTGGACCAAGCAATACTCACTCAAATCAATTCAAAAGTAGTGCACGTAGCCACACAAATTCCCCCCCAATAGCAAAATATGCCCAAACAACATCCATGAGTTCACATGAAACAACACAAACTATTCACACTCAAACAACAACCATACCAGAAATAAATAACAACTTCATTGCCGCTTCTTAAATATTTTGAAAAAGGATAGATGCACGAGCGAATTTACAAACATGTACATTATTTAGTGAGTGCTACCCTAGGATGCGTACCAATTCAACATCCAATGGCCCCATTTGTAGTAGATGCTTTCAGGAAAATGGTAAACATCATTTTTCAGCATCTAATAATATGGATCTGAGACAACAACCACTTGAATTAAAAAACCTAACCCAAGTAGAAGAGATGTTAATAGCACAAGTGAGTCCATTCATGCAAGTCACCCATGCTCATGGTGGAAAATACAAATATAGTGTTTGTACAATCAGTTTCCCATAAGATATCAAAATGATAGCAACATATCTTCCGTATAGATCGAAAAACTTGGATGTTCTAATAGTTCATACATTCCATACACAAGGGAACCACTATGACTGCTATGTAAGTAGAAAATGTGTGTGTACTACATTACAATATAAAATTGCACATGATCCATACTACACAGATGTTCAAATAGATGTTGATTCACTAGCACAACTCTCGTCTACCAGTACAGACGTTTCAAACATGCTTCATAGCATAAATATGCAAACCGAATTTGTACATGACCAAGATCGAACACCTTTGCATTATATCGACCAGCTATAAAATGAACTAACCAATTCATCATCCTTTATGGCTAGACTTCCAAATCATTGACCAGAGCTAGAAATCATTAAAGAAAGCTTGCAAGTCATTGATGAACCTAACAAAATCATACCATGGCCATAGTTGGACTCCTCACCAATCAACGAATACAATACTGAGGGGATTTTTGATATGGCTTTTCCCACACTCTTTCTAACTGGCATTGCATTGCACATGTAACCTTGCTATAAACAAGTTGAACTACATGAATATAGATTACACTTAATGTGACTTCATGACTCTAGATTTGGGAGACACTCAAGATTTCCATTTTTTTAACCTAATGATGCTCCACCATAGCCAAAGACTTACATTAGTGTTTGTTAAGAAAAATGTAGAGGATTGTATACCAACAACCATTGATAGCCTTCGTGCCCATATGCAACAATTTCCTGACACTCAATTAGTTGAACAACTAATGCACTTTGGATCTTCCTTGAGAGAAACACGCTCATACTAGAACTAGTGTCAAGGTGAGCTATCAAACATGATAAACTAAATTGGCTCACCCACTCTATTTTTCACATTGAGTGCAGCAGATGCAAAATGGACAAATTTACATAGGTTTTTTCCAAATGGAAATTTAGGTGCACCACAAACTAACAAAACTCGAGTGGAAAACATAGTTAATTTCCCACATATGACATCCTTATACTTGCACCAAAGGTTCACCATCTTCTGTGAAGTAGTACAAAATCTCTTAAATGCAACAAATTATTGGTTAGATATGAATGGAAACATCGAGGTTATGCACACCTACATGGCTTTTTTTGGCTTACTAATGCACCAGACATGGACAAGCTTGAATGGAACAACAATATAGAAGTTGAACAAGAAAAAGAATTCTTTGAAAAATATCTTACTGCACGGAACCCATGCACACCATCTAAAAGAAATAACACAGGACATCAATTTGGACAAGATGACCCTTTCCTACTAAGTATGCCAAAAATATTCTCTAGAGATATACTTGATGACTATGAAGATTTTCTCAACCATGTCCAAAGACACATAAAATGTATTGAAGCAACTTGCCTATGTCAAAAGGGTCAAAATCTAGTGTGTCGGTACAAAGCTCCCTGGACTGAATGTGCCATGTCTACCTTATCATGCAATGAAATAGGAAAAAAACAATACACTCCTACCCATAATGATGACAGATTAAATATGCACAATCCAGACATGCTTTCAATATGGAGAGCTAATATCGATTTCCAGCCTGTAATTTCAAAAATGAATGTCCTCATTTACATTGCCAAATATGTGGCTAAGGCAGAAAGAAAATCTAAGAGTTGTACCAACATGCTAACACAAATATGTAGACATCAAGCACCAGCCGACCATGCTTTAACAGCCTATAGAAAATTAATGATGGAGATTGTTGTAGATCGTGACATAGGTTCCCAAGAAACTTGCCACATGCTATAGAAATTGCCTCTAGTTGTTTGCTACCACTCATTTTTCACATTAAATGTTGGTCAAAAATTCCATCGAATCAGTAGAAATATAGATGGAGATACATTACCATTACACTATCTACATTGCTATATGCAATGATCTCTTGACATGGAAACAATAAGGCTGGTTGACTCTACCTAATCTTTCTCTTTTTCATCCTTTCGCAAAGGGTGCAAGTGGAGATGTAGGAACCACAAAGCAATCATAAACGTCTTTCCTCTATTTCACAGTGTTCCAAATGAGGATTCAGAACAGTTTGATACATTTTGTTGGAATGACCTACTTTTATACAAGCATCTTTGTGACATACCCACAGATATTAGCCTCAGTAAAGATGAGATTGTTTCATATTGGAAGGAAATGAATCTCAACCAATACTCTGTTTGGTATGTTGATCACATCGTAAACACTGAAGCTAACCAAGAAGAAGATGATGAAATTGAGACTCCAATAGATGCACAAACAACATTTCCACTACATGAATGGGAATTGTTATCACAAATGGGTCTTCCTAATCATGTAAATGTAGACACCCTAGAAATGCTTGGTAAATGTGATTTTGACAACAACAACAAATGGGATACACATACAATTTATCCACATCTACATAAAGTTGCAGAACACTTCATACACACAAACAATCACAACAAAATGATGAATCCACATTTCAATTTGTTGATCCACAATACCCACAATCATCAAAACAAGAAATTGCACTTTCTATTATTAAACAACACTATAACAACATTTCCTCAAACCAACCATTAAACATGATAATACAAGGAAAATCAGGCACAGGAAAATCATATTTGATTCATTGTATGAAACACACACTCTAGAAATTATCACCACAGAATTATAACCCCCTCCTTGTTGTTGCTCCTACAGGGATTGTTGCATTTAATATAAATGCCTCAACAATACATTCAGCCCTCAAAACTCAAATAAAAGAAATGCAACCATTAAAATTCCAATCACTAACATTATTTCAAGAAGAGATGAAATACATTAAATACCTATTAGTTGATGAAATGGGCTTCATTGGACCAAAATTACTACTAAAAATAGATAGAAGATTGCGCGAAACTTTCCCCCACAACCAACACATGTGTTATGGAGGTATATCTATAATACTTGTAGGTGACCTGGCATAGCTCCCCCCTATTATGGACAAACCAATCTATGCATCCCACTCAAATTATATACTCCTATGGGAACAATTCACCATAGTCATTACTTTGCAAACAAGTTTTTGCCAACAAGGTGACTCCCAAACCCAAATTTCCTTTCATCACACATTACAAAATATTTGTAATGCAGAACCGCTTGAGGAAGATTAGAAATTACTAATGACTCGCACAAACAAACATCTATCAAAATATCAGCACACAAATTTCAACCAATCAATGCACCTATTTTCTACAAATGATTTAGTGGCACTACATAACAAAAAAATGCTCAACCTATTAAATCTTCCTATTGTGTTATCCATTGCAATACAAACACATACAAAATCAAATACTGATAACGATTATGAACAACTCCCAAAAGAGCTCCTCCTATGTAGAGTACAATGAGTCGTGTTAACAACAAACTTGTGGATTCAAACAGGCCTTGTCAATGGATCTCTTAGAGAATTACAAGAAATTGTTTACACAACTGGCTCTAACCCACCAAATTTACCTTAATACTTCATGGTGCCCTTTGATGACTACAATGGCCCATCATGGAACCCAAATGAACCAAAATGTGTACCTACCACACCAATATGTTGGATATTGTGGTTGTGTTTTTGATATGTGGTTATCATTGATGTCAACACTATTAGAATTTGGTGTGTCAGTTGTTGTATATGTCGAGGATATTGAGAAAATTATAAAAGAAAGTATTCTAGGTTCCCAGTGGAACTATGTAGGTCATGAAGGCATCTTGTTCTTTACGTTGAAGATTAGCTGGTGTGGATTAAAGGGTTTTTTTTAGTGTATCTAGATCATCTATCGAAAGTTTTAGAGGTCCACATGAATTTTTGATTATATTATGGTCTGACAATGTTCCTATTGTCTTTGTTAGTGTTCATGAATGAAGATTGTGTGATTTTGTTAATCTCAGTTGTTGTAGATGTTTCTCTATTGTTTCCTAGTGTTCTCTGATGTCTCTAGATCATTCTATATCCTTGTGGTATGTCCACATTAATCAAGGAGCTCGTGGTTGAAGATATTTTCTTGCGCATGTTTGGTTTCTCATGCTATTGGCCGACATGTTGGTGGTAGCGTGTTGTGGATCTTCGTGGTGAAATTAATTAAAGTATTTTCATGTTTCAAATGTTAATTTGAGTCTCCACTATGTTGTGTCTGACCTTGGTGGATACACACTTAAAATTTATTTGTAAAATTGGGCCGACATTGCAAATATGTTTTATTTTCTTGGTCGACCAAGCTGTGATGAAATCTCATGTAGTGGATATATAAGTGTGATTGTTTTCATCAGTGTAAAGTCTGAAAGTGCTCCTATGTGTGTATGTGTGAATATCATTCGATAGCATAGCAGAGTGTGAAGAAGATTGAGCGAAGTGTGAAGAAGGTTTTTTGAGCTTAATTGGAACTGTAATCAGGCTTGTGCATAAGCTATTTTCTCAATTCATACCCTCTAGATTTTAATCCTATTATGTATTGTTGGGAAGTGAGCCCCTTTTGTATTTGAGCAGTGAGCTCTAGGCAGTGTGCATGAATGCAAGTGCATTCCCCTTATTATTTCTCATTATACTTTTAACAGGGTATAATCTTGTGGACTAACATCCACCGTGGTTTTTCCCCTAACAAGGTTTCCACGTAAAAAAAATCTTGGTGTTATTTGTCTCTCTAATGTGTTAATTGTTTATTGTTGATTGCATATTCATCAAATCTGAGATTAAGTTAAGTTAGAAAATTTTAAGTTTATGTGACAACTAATTCACCCCCCCTCTCAATTTTCTATCCTTGTTTTTCCAACAATTGGTATCAAATCAGGTTCCTCTGAAGAAGTCTAAAAGCTTGAGGTGATCCGAAATGGCAACATTCAAGAAGGACAGTCTAAGATTTCATGGAACCAACAAATCACTATGGAAATTTAGGATGCAATGTCATCTAAGGTGTATTGGTGAAGCTTTCTGGAATATTACAAAAGATCCATATGTTATTCCTCATAATTTTCCCTCCACTACTGATGAGATCAAAGATGTTGAAAATAGTATTAGGGCTATTGAAGCCTTGGTGAATGCTCTGATAGATTCAGAGATGGCTAATGTGATAGGATTGTAGATAGCTCATGAGATTTGGAAAAAGTTGAAAACTTTTTATGAATGAGATGCTCAGGTGAAGATGGCTAAGCTACAAAGCTTGAAAGGAAAGTATGAGAATTTGAAAATGGGTGAAGATGAAAATATCACTTCTTTTATGCAGAGAGTAGATGAGATAGTGATGGGTATAAGATGTGTCAATGATACTATGGATGAGGATGAAATTGTGGCTAAGATACTCAGATCCTTTCCTCCCTCCTACAAAGTGAAATCTTGTGCTATTGAAGAGATCAGATCAATAACAAAGATAACAAGAGACACATTGGTTGGAAAGCTTGCCGCTTTTGAAATAAGTGAATTTGGTGAATATGCACCAAAGACTGAATCTGTATTCAAGGCTACTGTATCCGGAAGTAACAGGCAAAGATATAGTCTGGGAGAGAGCTCCAGAAATATATCCAAGTATGATGAAGAATAGAAACAGCTTGAAGATAAGGAAAGAGAAGTAGAAGAATTAGAAGCACTGATTACAAAAAAAGAAGGCAGAGGAAAAAGTAAGTATGAATATGTATTGCCTATTAAATGTTTCTCTTTCAGTAAAATAGGTCATTTTGCATCAAGGTGTCCTAAAAGAGTTCCTAGATCTAAGCCTAAAAAGTCTAGATTCCAAAAGATATGTTACTTTGTTGAAGAAGCAGTGCCTGATGATGATTCTGATAAAGATAATGGAAATGAAGATGAATGGGTTTTCATTGCTACCATTGAAGATAATCCTGTGGGTATAGAATCTGCTAAAGATGAAAAGGATCTTGGAGCCCGAGTTGAAGAAAAAGACGAGTGGGTCAGTGATAGTGGATGCTCACATCATATGACCGGTGATAAAATAAAATTTGTAAGTCTAGAGAATTATGACAGTGGGGTTGTAAGATTTGGAGATAACAATGTTGGTGTGATTCATGGCAGAGGATCTATTTGTCTTGGTGGTAAGGATAACATTGATGATGTTCTTTATGTTGAAGGATTGAAGCACAACTTGTTGAGTGTTAGAAAAATGGTGGACAAGGGCTATGACCTTCAATTCAAAAATGGAAGATGCAAGATACATGGAAGTTCAGGGAATATGATTGCTACTGGTAAATAGAGAAAAGGTAATATATTTCACCTAACTACTGCTAGTGGGAGTTGTTTAATTGCTAAAATAGATGAAAGTTGGTTGTGGCATAGGAGGTTGTGTCATGTAAATTTTGACAACATTATCAAGATAAGTTCAACCCAAGCAGTAAGAGATCTACTTAAGTTAGTGAAGCCTGCTAACACAATCTGCAAGGAATGTCAGATGGGTAAACAAACTAGAGTCTCCTTCTGGAGCAAAAAATTTCATTCAAATAATTTGTTGGAGCTGCTACATACTGACCTTTGTGGTCCCTCCAGAGTCAGAAGTATTCATGGAGAAAGGTACTCTATGTTTATTATTGATAATTACTCTAGAATGATATGAATTTCTTTCTTGAGAGAAAAATGTGAAGCATAAATGAAAAGTTCAAAAGTTTTAAGGCTATGGCAGAAAATGAGAAAGGTCTGAAAATCAAATGCCTAAGATCTAACAGAGATGGTGAGTTCACCTCTAGGGAGTTCAACTCTTTTTGTGAAGAGCATGGAATTAAAATACAGTTATCTGCTCCCTAAACCCCTCAACAGAATGGAGTTGCAGAGAGAAAGAATAGAACAATTATGGATGCTACCAGAACAATGATGATGGAAGGAAATGTGTCCTAGATGTACTAGAGTGAAGAAGTAAGCATTGATGTGTATACCTTGAAGTGGGTAAATGTTAATGGTAATTTTGGTAAGACCCCTTTTGAGTTATGGTTTGGTTACAAGCCTACTGTTAAATATTTCAAGATCTTTGGAAGCAAGTGTTATATCAAGAGAGATGATGATATAGGCAATTTTGATGCAAGAAGTGATGAAGGGATATCCCTAGGTTACTCCACTAAAAGCAAGGCCTACTGATGCTATAACAAAATACTAAGAAAGATCATTGAAAGAGAAAATGTCAGAGTTGATGAGGACTCTTTCAAATCATCCAGATATTGTGGTTATGATTCTGATGAAGATAATACTAGAAAAGGAAAGAATATTCAAACACAAAATCTACTTCAAATTATTCCATATGTTTTGGTAAAGCAACCTCAATTTGTTCTGGTAAATCAAGTTAGTCAAGAAACACAGACAAGTGCAAGTGTAGAAGAAAGATCAGAAGAATCAAAAGTTCAAGAATGTCCCAAAACTCCAAGGTATGTAAAGCTAAATCATTTTGAAATTCAAATCATATGAGACAAGAATAAAAGAGTGCAAACTAGAAGAAAGATTGCAGAAGAATATTGTCTGATTTCTAAGATTGAACCTAAAAATGTCACTAAAGCCTGTCAAGATTAACACTGGTTGGAAGCTATGAAGGAAGAGTTGGCATAGATTGAAAAGAATGACACATGGATACTAGTTCCCAGGCCTAAAGATAAAAATGTGATTGGTACTAAATGGGTGTTTAGGAATAAGTTGAATGAACAAGGTGAAGTGGTCCAGAATAAAGCAAGACTGGTATGTAAAGGGTATTCTCAAATAGAAGCTATTGATTTTGAAGAAACATTTTCCCCTGTTGCTAGAATTGAACCTGTAAGGTTATATCTTGCTTATGATGCATACAAGGACTACAAATTCTATCAAATGGATGTAAAGTCACTATTCCTGAATGGAGAACTAGAAGAAGAAGTATACATTGAATAGCCAGATGGATTTCAGCTAACTGGCAAGGAAGATATGGTCGATCGATTAAAGAAAGCTCTTTATGGACTTAAGCAAGCCCCCAAAGCATAGTATGCTAGATTGGACAAATATTTACTAAAGCTTGGATCACAAAAGGTACTACGGATAGCAACTTCTACTTCAAATTAGATAATGATAAGGAGTTAATTATAGAAGTTTTTATTGATGACATCATTTTTGGAGGAGATGACAATCTATGTATGAAGTTTGCTGATGAGATGAAGGATGAATTTGAAATGAGTATGATTGGAGAGATGAAGTTCTTTCTGGGATTGCAAGATACTCAGTCAAACAAGGGGATATTCATACCTCAGTCCAAATATGTGAGAGAACTGCTGAAGAATTTTGGAATGGATGACTCAAAACTTATTGGTACTCCCATGGTGACAGGATGTAAGTTGATATAGAATGATGAATCTCCTAAGGAAAATCAGACTAGATATAGGTCAATGATCGGTGGATTGCTCTACTTAACCCAGACTAGACCAGACATTATGAATGTGGTATGTATGGTTGCTAGATTTTAGGTTGATCCAAAAGAGTCTCATGTGACTATTGTTAAGAGAATCTTTAGATATCTGAAAGGAACAGTTGACTTTGGACTTTGGTATCCAAAGGATGATGATCTCACTTTGAATGCATATACTGATGTGGATTGGGCTAGAGATGTAGATGATAGGAAAAATACAAGTGTTGGTGCTTTCTTCCTAGGGAAGAAGTTGGTGTCCTGGTTGAGAAAAAAGAATAATTCTATTTCTCTATCTACTGCTAAAGCAGAAGACATTGATGCTGCAAATAATTGTACTCAAGTGATATGGATGAAACAGATATTGACAGATATCAGGGTGGTATATGAAGAGCCTATTTCCATATACTGTGACAATTCAAGTGCAATAAATATTTCAAAGAATCTGGTGTTGCATTCTAATACTAAACATATATCAATCAAGTTTCATTTCTTGAGGGAGAAAGTGAATGAGAAAGAAGTCAGATTGGAATATGTGCCTACCAAAGAACAGATTGTAGAAATATTTACTAAGCCATTGTTGAAGGATACTTTTGAGTATCTCAGAGGAATGCTAGGGTAATCAAACCTCCTAATAAGAACTAAAAGATGCATTTACTTGCATCAATCTGTGAGCTACATTGCTATATTCTAATCTAAATTGATGTTTTTGTGGCTACTACTCAGGGGGAGTAGTCAGATGTGCATATATGTGGTTCAGAGCATGTATTTGGAAATTTTATGGTTACCTTTGCCATTGATGTCAAAGGGGGAGAAGTGCATTGTGAAAAATCTTTCTGAGGAGAAGAGCAGTTAAGAAGAAGAGTCATTGTGTTGGGTTGATGGTATTTTTCACATCATGTGTTGCCATCAATGCCAAAGGGAGAGATTCTTGGATATTGTGGTTGTGTTGTTGATATGTAGTTATCATTGATGTCAACACTATTAGAATTTGGTGTGTCAGTTATTGTATATGTCAAGGATATTGAGAAAATTATAAAAAGAAAGTATTCTAGGTTCCTAGTGGAACTGTGCAGGTCATGAAGGCATCTTGTTCTTTACGTTGAAGATTCACTAGTGTGGATTAAAGGGTTTATTTCTAAGTGTATCTAGATCATCTACCAAAATTTTTAGAGGTCCACATGAAGTTTTGATTATATTATGGTCTGACAGTGTTCTTGTTGTCTTTGTTAGTGTTTATGAATGAAGATTGTGTGATTTTGTTAATCTCAGTTGTTGTGGATGTTTCTTTGTTGTTTCTTGGTGTTCTCTGATGTCTCTAGATTATTCTTTATCTTTGTGGTACGTCCACATTAATCAGAGAGCTCATGGTTGAATATTTTTTCTTGCGCATGTTCGGTTTCTCATGCTCCTGGCTAGCATGTTGGTGGTAGCATGTTGTCGATCTTTGTGGTGAAATTATTTTCATGTTGTAGATGTTAATTTGGGTCTCCACTATGTTGTGGCTGACCTTGGTGGGTACGCATTTAAAATTTATTTGTAAAATTGGGTCGACATTGCAAATATGTTTTATTTTCCTAGTCGACCAAGCTGTGATGAAATCTCATGTAGTGGATATATAAGTGTGATTGTTTTCATCAATGTAAAGTGTGCAAGTGCTCCTATGTGTGTATGTACGAATATCATTCGATAGCATAGAGAGTGTGAAGAAGATTGAGCAAAGTGTGAAGAAGGTTTTCTGAGCTTAATTGGAATTGTAATCAGGCTTGTGTAGAAGCTATTTTCTCAATTTGTACCCTCTAGATTTTAATCCTATTCTATATTGTTGGGCAGTGAGCCCCTTTTTTATTTGAGCAGTGAGCTCTAAGCAGTGTGCCTAAATGCATGTGCATTCCCCTTATTATTTCGCATCATACTTTTAACAGGGTATAATCTTGTGGACTAACATCCACCGTGGTTTTTCTCCTAATAGGGTTTCCACGTAAAAAAAATCTTGGTGTTCTTTGTCTCTCTAATGTGTTAATTGTTTATGGTTGATTGCATATTCATCAGATCTAAGATTAAGTTAAGTTAAGTTAGAAAATTTTATGTTTTTGTGACAATTGATTCACCCCTCCCCCCTCTTAGTTGTTTGTCCTTGTTTTGCCAACACCATATCTATTGGAAACCATAGGAAAATACCACTATCCATGGCATGGGTTATTACCATACATAAATCTCAAGGGCTAACCATAAAAAAGGAAACAATTGATATTGGAAAATTCAAAAGACAAAGGCTGACTTTTACAACTATGTCTAGGGTCAAATCAATAAATGATCTTCGAATAGAACCACCATTTTTGTTTGGTTGCTATTCCCTAATGAAAAATAACCCTTACACCATTATCAGAAAGAAAGAGGAAGCTTGGCTACAATCTCTCTCATTATAATAACAATAGGTACACAACTATTAATGTAACCTTCTATTCTATTAATTTCATATTGTTTACCCAACAAAAAAATACTGACATAGCACAATCATTATTTTCCATGATGTACAGGGATCAAAAAAATTCTCCCCAAACAACCAACATGGGCGATAATAGTTGCAAATGTTACAAATAATTGGGTAATTTGTACAGAAAAGTGTTAGTGTGAAAAGGGTATTTTATCTAACTAGTTCATTCTTAGCTAGTTCTCCACTAAAATCCTCTTCACACTAGTTTAACTTTATATAGAGATAAGGTAGTTAAGCCTTTAATGACATGAGTTGTCACATCTCATAGGATGCCAACACTTGTCATAATATGGTTGCATCTATCTCTCCCCTTGGCCTATATAACCAAGGAATTTCCTTTGTAATCTCAATTTCTCAAGCTAAATATAGTTTTGCATTCTTGAGATGAATACAGTTTATTCCTCCTCATATTTCTAGTTTTGCTTTCCTTTAGTCATTAGATTCTTGGGTAGGCTAGTTAGCAAATCTCACATGGTATCAGAGCCAAATTTGAGTTGTGGGTTAGCATTCCTTTAGGAAATCTAAGGGTGTTGAGCTTATTTTTCAAAAATTGAGTATGCTCTTCTGTTGCATCCTCGAATGATTTGGAGAATCAGAAAGGTGTGAAAAAATATCAATTTCTAGGGGGTTCATACATTGACTTGTTAGTTACAGGTCTTTTGAAGCTTCCTGGAGAGATTTTGAGCTCACCGTTGAGTCTAGAGCAGCTAAGACATTTAGATTTGTCATTTATTTTGCCTGAAACAGACATCAAAGGTCAGATCTACAACAATTTGAAGCGGGAGGTTCATTGCCAGATCCAATAAGAAGCCATCACTTCGAAGCATTTTGGGTCAAATCTGACCCTACCATCATGCTCAGAAGGCCCAAAAATCATAAAATCGACTGTCAAAACGTTGTTTTTGGACAAAGTTGCCAAGTAAGGCAAAAAAAAATTGTCCGGGGAACCATTTTGCCCTTATGAACAAATAAGTAATATTTTTTATTTTAAAATAAAAATATTTATTTTTGTTTTAAAATAAACATATTTTATTTTGTTTTTAAAATAAACATATTTATTTTGATTAAAAAATAAAAAATCATTTTATTTGTTCTCTTCGTTAAATAAAATATATATTTTTTCTTTCAAAAAAAAAAAAAAAAACATTTAATTAAAATATTGTTTTTGTTTTTTTTTAAAAAGCAAAAATATATTAGTTTTCTTTTTAAAAAAAAATTGCAAAAATATATTTATACAAATCTTCTTCTTTCTTTTTTTCTTTAAATTAAAAAATTAAAAAACAAAAAATATTCAAATAAAACAATTTTATTGAAAATTGATTTTAAACAAAATTGAAAAAATTGAGGCCCTATACCTTCAAACTTCCTTTGAGAAGTCAGCCCCAATATAAAGTTTTTCTTTTTTTTTAGCCTTATATAAATATATTTCCAATGCAAAATTAAAGTTTGGGCTAAAAATCCACACAACCTCCAATCGGGCTTTGTGTTGTCCTCAGGTGTTGTTGCAACGACTTCGGCATTTGGGCATTATACAAAAAAAAATTAACTTTTTAAAAAGTTTTTTTAAATATTTTTTAAAATATTAATAAATATAATTATTTTTAAAAGTCTACCACATTCAATTTCACGCAGAATTAATTTGGTCCACTTTTAAAAAATATTTTAATATTTTATGTTAAAAAAAATCTTTTTTCTTAAAAAAAGTAATCATTTAATATTGCCGATATTTTTTAATATTTTAAAACATGCTTTTGAAATTAACCATAGGATTTTGAAAATATTTTCATTAACATTTTACTTTTTAAAAATATTTTTATATTAGAAAATATAATTTTTTAAAATCCGTTCACACTTTGCCGAGGTTTTTATTAATTTTTTAATAATTTTTTTCATATTTTTTAATTAAAAATTATAAAATCTTAAGGCCACTAAATCTGGAGGAGATTTTAGCAGACAATTAAATTGACAAACTACTAATTTTATATGGAGGTCCATTACATTTGGTGGAGTTCTAATCTATCTAGCGGACATATAAGTTTTGTGGACCGCTAACTTTGGCAGCAATTCTGCTAAATTTGGTGGGATTTTTTTTGAAGATTTTTCACCCCCTCTTTGTTGATGCACTAATTTTTGAAGGTCAACTTTGAACGCTCATAACTTGGGTTCCACAGCTCCATTTTCAGTGCAATTTTTTTTTATTTGGGCTAATTTGTCATGCTCTATGCATTGGTGAAGTCATTTTTAGATTTTGGCACACAGAATTTTCTGAAATTGCTGATTCTTAGGGAGGACTCCTCACCATTCTCGTTTTGCAAACTTCAAAGTTGCATAACTTTTGTATATGATCTCGGATCAAGTTGATTCTTTTTTTGAAAGTGTATGATTTTTTGTGTACTTTGCATCGGTGTTTTTTATTTTATATGAAATTGTATCAAATGTATACTTTTAGCACATACTCATTTCTTGAGAATCTGTAAAAGCATTGAAATCCAGAAATTTGTAACTACACTACATATAAAGTACCAAATCATATTTTTTTGGGGGGGTTCTTTGATTGAGTAAAGAAGGGGGTGTCTCTTGTTGTCTTTGTGCTTGAACATATCTCATACTTCGTGCTTTGTTTTTCCTTCACTATGGGTACATTTAAATTTCCATTGCTCACACCCTACAACTACAACACATGGCATCAAAATGCATGGAATGCATTAATGCAACTAGGATATACACCTTATGTTGAGAAGAAGGTAATTGAACCCACAAATGATAAGGAAAAACTACTTTGGATGTTTGAACATACAAAAGCTCTTGGTTGTCTAAGGAGTTTAGTTTCTCTTGATATCATGTTTCAAATTGAAGAATGTAAAGATTCACATGATGCATGGGACAAATTAAAAACTCTCTATGGTACAACTGGTGAAGTTTTTGGTTATCAAATTGACAACGAACTAATGAGTCTTGATCCAAAGTATTTTGACAACATCTAGGATTATGTAACAAAGTTCAATGACCTTAGAGCATAATGCAAATCATGTGGATTAGAGAAGAAAGACATTCAACTTGTCTATAACACTCTAAACAAACTTGGACCTAAATTTGCATCTTTTGTTTCTAGCTTTCACACTCATATGTTGACAATGGGATCTACATTCACTACACCTTATTTTGCTTCATTTTCTGAGATGTTGATGCAAGAGCAAGGCAAGCTTCTTTTAATGGGTCTTCTTAAGCCTTCACACTCATAAGCTTTGATGGTTGGTCAACCAAAGGGTCAAAAAGAATCAAGGAAACCTGACAACAAACAAAAGCAGTTCAAGAAGTCACAAAGAGATCAAGCACAATCATCTTCAACAACAAAATTCCAATTCCTCCTCTTCAAAGGGGAATTTTCAAAAGAAGGAAAGGTTAACTTGTAGCTACTGCAAGAAACCTGGTCATGAGGAATATTCTTGTCATAAAAATCAAATTGATGAGTTAAAGCATCTTCTCAAAATGAACAACATTAATCTACCTTCTTTTGTTGCTCAAAAATCCTCTACTCCTTCAAAATTAGGCAAAGGGAAAGTGCATGCATTGGTTGCTATTACTGATTCTTCAAAAGAGTGGATTCTTGACTCGGGTGCATCACATCACATGGGTTCTAGTAAAGAGCAGTTTTCTTTATTGGAGCCTTGTTTTGTGCCCCACATTCTCATTAGGGATGATTCTCCAATGGAATTAATTGGGAAGGGTTTAATTGATATTGGAAATGGTACATTTGAGGATGTCCTTTGTGTGCCTAATCTGTCAGCCAACCTTCTCTCTGTCTACCAAATCACTTTGAATGGTAGAAAAGTTGAAAATTCACTCCAAATTTTGTCACCATCAGGAATCTTAAAGATAATGTACTCCTTGCAATTGGTAAGGCCAATCATGAGTCTCACTTGTATGCTTTCTCTCATTTTTTACTTGATTCGCATTCCAATGCAGTGCTCACCCATTCAAATGTTGTGAGAAAACTATGGCATGAGTGGTTTGGCCATCTCAACTACCACTATCTTCAACAACTTAGCAAACAAAATATGGTCACGGGTCTTCCTCAAATCAATTTTTCAGATGGTGATGTTCAAGTTGTGCCTTGGGAAAACATCCTGAGGAGAAGTTTGAAAAAGGGAAGGCTTGGAGGGCTTCAGAAGTCCTTGAATTGGTTCATAGTGACTTGGTGGGTCCTTTTCCATCATTACCCTTCAGTAAGGCTCTTTATTTGCTCACCTTCATTGATGACTATTCCAGAGACACATGGGTCTAAATCTTTGAAACAAAGGAGAAGTCTTTGATAGATTTCAAGAGTTTAAGGCTCGTGTTGAGAAGCAATCTGGAAAGTGTGTCAAAATTCTCCGCACTAATAATGGAAGAAAATATATGAACCATCGATTTGAGCAATTTTTTACTCTTGAAGGGATTGATCTTCAACATATTGTTTCCTACACACCACAGCAAAATGGTGTAGCTAAGAGGAAAAATAGGTCTTTGAAAGAGATGGTTGGTTGCATGATCCACGCTCACTCCCTTACACCTGCATATTAGGTAGAAGCTATCAATTGTGTTGCTCACATCTAGAACAGAGTTCCACATATGGCATTAAAGGGCATCACACCCTTCAAATCTTGGTGTGGTAGGAAACCTATTGTGGGGAACTTTTGAGTTTTTGGCTCTCCAGCATGGGCACATATTCCTTCAGAGAAGTGCAAGGCCTTGGAACCTCAAAGTCAGCCTTGTATCTTTGTTGGTTACCCTAATAGTGTCAAAGGATATTGGTTGATGGATCCTACAACACATGAGCTCTTCATTGAGCATAGTATGCATTTTGAGGAAAGCTCTTCTAGCTCATCATCTACTCTTCCTCCCTCCATAGTGGATTTAGAGGATTCTAAAATTGAGGATTTTCCTCAAGCTTCCTCTAGTTGTCAAGTTGATCCTAAGATTTCATCTTCCTCTTCAGAGAGTTTGGAATCTCCTCCTCCATCCCCTACCATGCCTTGTTGGGCTCGACAAACACTTGAGTCTGCAGGCGATCTTGTTGGGGATCCTTCAAGTTCACAGAGCACTTGATCACAACATCAAGGCATTCCACATTCCTACATCGCCACAGCTTCAAATCCATAGTCATTTCATGAAGCATCTGGTATTAATGAGTGGTTTTCCACAATGGAGGAAGAGTACAACTCTTTAATGTGGAATAAAACATGGGATCTTGTTCCACGTCCTAAGGACAGAAAACTGGTTCAGTGTAAGTGTATCTATCAAACCAAATTTGTAGTGGACGGCTCAGTTGACAAGTATAAAGTATGAATTGTGGACTAAGGTTTCTCTCAAGTACCAGGTATTGACTACATTGATACCTTTGCCCCTGTTTCCAAAATGAACTCCATTCGCTTGCTACTTGCTATTTTTGCAACTCATGGTTGGGTTGTACATCAAAAGGATGTGAAGAGTGCATTTCTTCATGGAGATTTACATAAAGAACTTTACATGGAGCAACCACAAGGATTCATTCAAGATTCTTCATTGGTTTGTAAACTAAGGAAGTCTCTTTATGGCCTCAAACAGGCTCCACGAGCTTGGTATGCCAAAATGGACTCCTTTCTTCTCTCCATTGGCTTCTCCAAATGCCACTCTGATCCAAATGTCTACATCTTGTGGTAGGAGGATTCTCTTCTTTTCTTGGCTCTCTATGTTGATGACTTGATTGTCACTAGGAGCACTTCATCCATCATCTCAACTATCAAGACTACTTTGCATGACAGATTTTCCATGACTGACTTGGGTCTCTTTCACTACTTTCTCAGGATCGAGATCACACAGACATCTTCTGGGATCTCACTTGCACATCCCAAGTATGCTCTTGATCTTTTGTCTTGTTTTCATATGGTTGATTGTAAGCTTGCACCGACTCCCTTTCTTTCTAGAGTTAAGCTTGAGGCCAAATTTTCCACACCATTAGTCGATGCTATTTTGTATCATCAACTTGTTGGTAGCCTCATCTACTTGACTCATACTTGCCCCAACATTTCCTTTGCAGTTGGAATTGTTCCGTACTTCATGACAGAACCACATAAGCTTCATTGAAAAGTTTCCAAACGCATCTTGCACTACATCTAGGGCACTCATTAGTATGGGATTCACTATGCAGCAAGCACAAGTTTAGGCTTACGTGGATACATGGATTCTGATTGGGCTGGTGATATTGATGATCATAAGTCCACATCCAACTACAGTTTGCACTATGGTTTTGGCCCCATTTGTTGGCAGAGCAAGAAGCAACATGCCATTTCTCTTTCTTCAACTGAGGCTAAGAATCTGGGGGCTTTCAATGTTGCCACTGAGGCTATTTGGCTTCAAAATATCCTCACTAAACTTAGCATCACCTTTCAAAATCCATCAATCATCTATTGTGACAACAAAAGTGCCATCCAGATCTCGAAGAACCCAGTCCATCATCAACAAACCAAACACATCAAGATCCATATGCATTTTCTTTGGGAGTTGATTCAGGAGCAGGTCATTGATTTGCGCTATTGTGGACTAGAGTAGATCAAGTTGTAGATATATTTACCAAACCCTTCATTGAAAGCAAGTATGTTCATCTTTGGTCTCTATTGGGGGTGTCGCAAATCTCTTATGGGGGGGTCACTTAGACCTTCTTCATTTACCCTCTCATGGGTAGGAGTTTTTTCCCACTTGGTTTTCTCCTTCTTTATCATTGAGAGGTTATTATGTACATGGGTACCTCATAAGGCCTAGTAGCCAGGACCCGTATTTTCATCTTTGCATTGTATACTTCTCCCTAAGTTGCACTTAAGGGGGGGTGTTAGTCTGAAAAGGGTACTTTATCTAACTAGTTCATTCTTAGCTAGTTCTCCAATAAAGTCCTCTTCACACTAGCTTAAATTTACATAGGGATAACGTGGTTGAGCCTTTAATGACATGAGTTGTCACACTTCATAGGATGCCAACACTTTTCATAATCTGGTTGCATCTATCTCTCCCCTTGGCCTATATAACCAAGGTATTTCCTTTGTAATCTCAATTTCTCAATCTAAATATAGCTTTGCATTCTTGAGAGAAATACAGTTTATTCCTCCTCATATTTTTGGTTTTTCTTTCCTTCAATCATTAGATTCCTGGGTAGGCTAGTTAGCAAATCTCACAAAAAGGATACTTTTACTTTGAAATTATAAGTTCGTATCTATTATGTCTAATCTTTTTCAATGCATACTCTTTGTTTCAAACAATTTTGACAATTTTAAATAGTGCTTTATTTAATGCCAAATTCTATCTCAACTCCCAATATTTTGTTTATCATCAGTTTTCCTCATTTATAATTTGTTTGTTTGATTTACACAGTTAAAAAATATTAGATTATATGATTTGTTGAATTTCAAAAATCATCAACCAAGTTTTTATTGATTAGCTTTTGCCAAATTTTGAGTATTGGTAGTAAATTTCATGCTCCCAAATCTAATGAATATTTTTTATTTTGTGAAAGTAGATGACTATGTATATACAGCATACACCAAATGATATTGGGGCACATTTGAGGATTCTTTTAATAAAATTGAATCGCATTCACCCAGTATTGGCTTAATTTTATTACACATCATATTTGGGTTTGGATTTTTTGAGGAATAGGCTAGCATAGAAGGGATTAATAATTATGGTGTTATTTGTTATTTTCCTTACAAAATTCTTATGTTAGTTGAAGCATACCAGACTATCCATACTATGGTTGGGGCATGGAAATATTGTGATTCTGATAACCACATTGAGAAGAGATATTTCAATATTTTTCAGCTGCATTTGGGCACCAGTGGGGTCGAAGCATACAGCCGATATTTCCAAAAAATACAATCTAGAACAACATAGATACCAAATTGCAGAGTTCTAGAGAATGCAATAAGATGTGATATAGAATTGATATTCATCATGAAGCACCAAAATTTGGAATGTAAATATTGAAGCAGAAATTTCTTGTGTACAAATAGATACTCTGAGTAAATATAATAATTTTAGTTCAGGGAATATCCCAAGTGTTGGAATTGGTGCAGTTAAAGATAATGCCTCCCAATTGTATGTTTCTTATACATAGTGATGGAATATCCCAAGTGTATGTTTCTTATAGCCTTCTATCATCTGCAAAGATAGGTTCAATAATGTTCAGGAAATTATATATTACTATCGACATATTCCTTGCAACTCCCCTCGCTACAAGTGCTAGTCTATGGATATATTGATTGTGTAACTTTGGATTTCACAATTGGTATACCAATAATTAGGGAAAAAATAGTAGAATGCAAAACAATAGTGAACGATCATAGGCAGAAATGTGAAGAGTAGACAAGCAAATAATGGAAAAACCCTACCAAAAAGAAAAATGATGCGGAGGAAAATATTGAGATTGATGTTACTGAAGAAATCAGAGAAGATGCAAAAATCATGGAAGATCTTGCATTCATTTATCAATTCATAGGGATAAAACCAGATAGAGCGTCAATCAAGAAATGGATAAGCGAGCAATAGAAAATAGAAGTATTAATAAAGTTCCTACTGAAACATTTCTTTATGGTAATATTTGCAAATGAGGAGGAAAACAAAAAAATCATCAACGGTAGAATTTGGTACATGGATAAAATTCCACTATATATGCAACCATGGAATCAAAATTTTAATCTTGCCAAACTGCAACCATAATACTGCCCCATCTGGCTTAGATTTTATAATCTCCCAATGGAGTACCGGGCTGGTGAATGTCTGGAGAAAATAGTCCCAATGTTGGGAACCCTTATTGAATTAGATACGAAAATCTTAACAGGCAATTTGGGAAAATATGTCAAAATAAAAATCACAGCAATCAATACAATTTTGTAGAGCATTTACCTAATCCTTAATGGGGAAAATGGTTCCAAGAGATAGAGATAGAAGAGGAGCGAAAATATTGCCTAAAATGTGGCGCCTGAAATCACTATGAAAAGGATTGCCAAAGAGGTCAGAAAAGAAAATGGATATGGAGGAAGAAAATTGAGCCAAATATCAAAAACCTAACTCCCCAAAATAAGCCAGAGGACATTACACAGAACTTA
>VDFB02281492.1:730705443-730961440 GCA_007258455.2 Sequoia sempervirens | reverse complement strand
AGGATGCACATTTAGTTATACAAGATGTTTTCTAACCTCATCAACCTCAGTACACTTAAGTATAGTGAATAGATAAATTATTCACTCTCACACTATGTTTGTATCATTAGAATGTCATCATTATTATCTATTCATATATTTCGCTTTATATATCTATAATGTTACAAGTTGTGCATAAAGATGACTTCATGAAAATTATTATCAATCAAAGGCTAATGTGTAATTTATCACACTAAACACAAAGAGATAATGTAATATTTTTTTTATCACCCCATAAAAGGTTGAGGATTACTTGTAACTGAAGACAACCTTCCACAAAAGATAGAAGTAAAGGAAATGCTATGCATCTAGAGGAATCATTCAATACAAAAAATGAAACTAATACAATTACAATGAGGAAACTCTTGTTATAAAGAAAAGCATAAAATCCTTGGAAAAGGGAATATCATGAAAAGAATCTTGTATAAGAATGAATTTTCACCCCACGTGCAAATCCTCTTTTTTCCTTTACCCACCTTAGAAAACCAAGTTCGGAGGCTTAATTCCACCTAAGCCCGCTACTTGTATCCCACTTGGCACTTGTTTTGAGAGTTGGTGGAGGTGTTTCTTTTGGGGACGCCCGCACGGCACACTTACATCCCTAAAAAATTCATGTGGTTCAACCTACAGAGGCTTTACACTTCTCATTGGAGGTGAAGTTGTAACGCCCCCTTCAGCAAACCGACCCAAATATGGCCATTTTCCTCCATCCTTCCTTGAAATTCATCCCTTCAACATTCAATCCAACTCTTCAAAAGATCAAGCTTCCATTCTTGCACTCTCACATTCACTTTCAAGCACTCACTTTCACTCACTCCAAGCATTCAAGCATTCCATTGCAGCAAAGCAACACTCCATCACTTCAATAGAGCACATTTGGAACCACGCCATTGCAGCAGAGGCTCAAGTACTCTCATTTCTCCCCCAAGAAGCCTTGAGTGCTCTTGGTGGAGGTGGTAAGCTTCCCTCTCCTCTCCTCTATCACTTGGTTGAGTAGCATAACACTATTTTGTAGTGTTTCTTTGCTCTTTACTATACTATTTATTTATCTCACTTCCTTGGCTATCTGTGGAGGTGGAAACACCTAAATGGGGGTCTGACTGAGTTAGGCCCCTATACAGCCACCCAACATTTTCCCTCTTTTTGTGTGTAGGTTTGCATGCGTCTCAAAGAACCAGCTGGTGAACGAGTTCCTTGGTGAGATTCTCCTTATTTTCATCACTCTTGAATATTTTCTTTATAACATTAGAGAATATTTAATTTATCTAGTTGTATCATCCTGTCCCTTTAGTTAGTCAGCTAGGCCATTAACTAGTTTTGTCGGCTTAACCTCATCTTTACTGTTGTCTAGTCGTACAAACTACAGCGCATTTTTGAGACGACAGTGCGTCACGCTGATGTCTAGAGATTGTGCTTTTGTCCTCGGATAGAGAGCTTTCTGAGACATAGTGTTAGACCTAGAAACCAACCCGCCTAGCCTTTTCCTCTATTTCGGGTCTACAGAGTAACTGAGAGGCCCTATGGTCCTTGTTACTCTTTCCTTTCATTTCCTAAACATTGCACTTAGCTAGGTAAGTTAGGGCAGCCTTTCGCATCTTGACCCTCCATGACCTAGGGTCTTACATGTGGTGGTTTCTCTCTTACATTTTTGTTGAACCTGACATGAACCATTTTGGTTTCATTCTTGCGATACTAACAGTTCATTTCCTCGTACTCTACCTAGGAATGTTGTACGTGTGAGTATTGTAAGGTTGTCACCTTCTAACCAAACTTGCAACCCCTAGTTGGTGTAATTGGAAGGTTCCAAAGGTATTGTGTGATGAAACCTTAATTGGGTCATTGTCTTACCTGTTAACCTTTAGGGACTCTATGAAAGCATTTTCTAGTGTGTGTAATGGCTTCCTTCTTGCAACAACCCATCCCCTCTACGTAGCCTATGGATAATGGTACACTGGTGTAACTTTCACTCCATAGGACCTACCGATGGGATTTAACAAGGAACCATCCCCTCTTTAAATTCCTACATGGATCAATGGAAACATCATAGTTGGTGTTCTCGTTGACCCTACATCACACTTGTGAACATAATAATAGAGGAGATTATGCTAATAAACTTCTTACACAAGGATGGATATGATGCTCCTGTGAGCACCATCCGCACACATGACGAGCTTTCCATACCCCTTTTGGGTATTATTGTCTTGTTGGTCTTAGTTGGGCTTAAGCCTATGAAACTCTTGTTTGACATCATCCCTGGGTCTGAACACTTTAGGGTGAAATTAGGTATCCCTTGGTTGGTGGCGATGAATGCGATACCCTCCATCGTGCATAAATGTCTAAAATTTATCGATAGAGGCTATGTGCATGTAATCTATGACGTCGATTATAGACCATCAATTTCCCATGGTAGCTACTCCTTGGACCATTCTTGGCCTACACCCGTTGGTCTCCTTCCACCTAGAACAGACCTTTTGCACCGAACATATCAGAACTATAGGAAGGGGCATCTAAGGTTGAAAGTGAGATACCCTTCCTCTCCTTATGTTATTTCACATAGAGCTTGCTTAAAGGTTGACAGCAATGCCGCTAAGGCTCGAAAAAAGATAGAAGAGAATCAGTCGTGTGATCCTCCTTCTTCTTCCATCGCCCAGTCTGATGCTTCTTCTCACTTAGTTGTGGTACCATCAAGTTTTTCCCCTCATTTGCAGGAGAACCCTTCAATGCCCACTTGGTGGAAGCCTAAGCATCTTGCATTCAACCTTTTTGTTCTGCCAATCGAGTCTAGACCCATTCGATATGATAGGAAGAAGGTCTCCCAAGGAGAGTCCTCTTTGTCTCGACCTCCATGGCCTCCAACCGCTCATGCTCCTAAGGTAGTGAGCAGAAAGAGGCCCGCTGCCAACGCTCTCAAGTTGACTCCTCCTCTCGCTCCTTAGCCTGTTCCTCCAGCTCTCATGCATGAACATGTCCCTCCGCTAGAAACTATCATGGTGGACGTTCCTATGGTTGAGTTGGAACCCTCTGCTCTCTTGCAGCCTCCGGCCTCTAACTCCAAGAGCGGTAGAAACTGCCTTGCGCATGAACACAAGCACCAATGAAAGGCTCTCCTGGCTGAGCAAGCCGCCTCACAAGGAAAGGAGGAAGAAATGCTTGCCCCTACTTCAAGACCTCCTACAGTGTCTTTTTCCTCCCTTCCTTCTACTTCTCTCCATTCTAGTCTTGTGCTGCTCCCAGCCTCTGTTGCAAGTACGAATGCACCTAACCCTAAACAAGTATAGGTGTTCATCACTCCTTTAGTAAAGCCACCTCTACTAATCTCTATTCTAGATATCCAGCATTTCTTGAAGCCAGTGGACATGATTAATGGTTTGTTTGTGTCTGTTGTGGTTCTTTCTTCCTCCTCCTTTGCACCCCTAGCTTACATCTATGGGGAGTTCACCTCCTCCAACGAAGAAAGGGGCAGAGGGTGGTCCTTCTAGCAACAAAGGACATAAGAGGAGCCCACATTCTTCAAGAGTTGGTCATGTGCTGACTTGTTCTATCCTAGTGATAGAACTAGTCTTAGCTTCCCCTGAGTTTGTCACCACTCCCAAGTCACTCGGCGAGCTTAGCGGTGAACCTCGGGCATAGCCCGTCTCATCCACTGAAGTAAGACATAGCGCTCCTATGGGGTGCATGTTTCACTCCATGGATGAGGTTTCGGCCTTGTCGATGATCTTCACTAAGTCGTTGACCTTGACTCCACAAAAGCTCAGTGAAGAGGACCTTGAGGGGCCCTTTTCCTTGGCCCTTGTTGTAGGAGGGTCAGATGCTCCTCCTCTTAACATCTCGCCATTACAGGCTCATCCTCCTTCCCCTTATGAGGATTTATATTGGGAAGTGAACGACCTCTTGGCTGATCAATGTTAAGAGGAGGCCCCTTTTCTTGATCTTGTGTGTGTGTGTGTTTTTTGTGATATATTCTCCCGTGCTCATGCTATTTGTGCTTGGATGACCCTTGTCACCCCTATTGGTGCTTGGATACAGGTGTGGTTTTTGTGTCGTAAACCTTATTCTATTTATATCATCATTCTTCCATGTTTGTGCTTGACCTTCGATAAATTGAGGATGATGCAAAGTGTTGGGGGCATTTACGCTTCCCTTCCATGTTGACCCATTTTTTATTTTTGCTTTTTTTTCCATGCATTCTTCCTGATTTGGTTAGGGATTGATGATCTTTCACCTTGCATTGTGGTTACCTATTATTATATGAGCTCAAACAGATCTTACACCGCTAAACCAGATCCTTGTGTACCCTTTGAACATTTATATTTTTCTTTTCTCTTTTGTTTCCTCTTTATCTTTCTCTTCTTTTCTTGAGTTTTCCCTTTCGTGTGTGACAATGCCTTATCTTTAACATTTTGGTTTTTTAGAAAATGCATTCATTGACAACGAATCTTTTCTCAAAAATTTGCGCAGGCCTTCCTTTGAAATTGCATTCTCAACTTGGAATCCTAATGAGACATGTTTCCTTCATCATGGGTTTGCAAAGAAATGACTTGAAAACCTTCCCCGCGCATGGGGTCATATTCTTCATTTTGAATTCCTTGATGAAGTGAACATCTTTTAAAAGGATTACTTGATGAAGGACTGATTCGGGAAGAAGAATATTTACTTTTGGATTGTGCGTCCCTTGAGTGGACCCCCTATTCACGACAGGTCCCCAAGGGACCCCCTTTGAAAGTTTTCAAAACTATCGACAGTTCGCGCGACTATACATTTTACTCACCCATGTGACTGCTTCCTGACTCTGTGGAGTCTAGTTTCTCAGGTTTCCTCCATGCGAGAGATTTTGGGGATACCTCCCTACAAGATAGAGAACTTTTAGGGTTCTTTCCTTTGAGCTTCCTCCATGTGAGAGATCTTGGGGGTGGCTCCCCTACAACACTGAGAGCTCCTGTGGGGTGCTTCTTTCGATATTCTTCATGCTTGAGTTCATGGAAAATACCTCCCCTATTGGACTAAGAGCCTATAGGGCACTTCTTTCAGTATTCTTCATGCTTGAGTTTATGGAGAATACCTTCCCTATGGGACTGAGAGCCTATAGGGCGCTTCCTTTGGGTCTCCTTTGGGTCTCCTCCATGCTAGAGTTTTTGGGGGACACCTTCCTTATAGGACCAAGAATTTGTAAGGTGCTTTTCTTCTTGAACTTTATAGTTCTAAGAAGATATGAAGCTCCTCACTTTCCCTAACCTTCAGGTATTCCAGACTGAGTACTACTTCTGTGATGGTTCAGGTATACATTTCTAACCTTACACTGTTCTTGATCTACTTTACCGAGCACTCATCAGTATTCGTGCTCACTAAAGTGGGGGGAAAATGTATAAGAGTGAATTTTCACCCCACATGCAAATCATCTTGTTTTCTTTACCCACCTTAGAAAACCAAGTTCAGAGGCTTAATTCCACCTAATCCCATTGCTTGCATCCCACTTGGTTCCTATTTGGAGCGTCAGTGGAGGAATTTCTATCGGGATGCCCACGAGACGCACTTACGTCCTGGCAGATTCCTGCAGAGGCGTTACACTTCTCATTAGAGGTGAAGTTGTAACACCCCCTTCAGCTGACCGGCCTGAATATGGTCATTTTTCTCCATCCTTCCTTCAAATTCATCCCTTCAACATTCAATCCAACTCTTCAACAGATCAAGCTTCCATTCTTGCACTCTCACATTCACTTTCAAGCACTCACTTTCACTCACTCCAAGCATTCAAGCATTCTATTGCAGCAAAGCAACACTCCATCACTTCAATAGAGCACGTTTGGGACCATGCAATTGCAGTAGAGGCTCGAAGTAGAGGCTCGAGTACTCTCATTTCTCCCCCAAGCAGCCTTGAGTGCTCTTGGTGGAGGTGGTAAGCTTCCCTCTCCTCTCCTCTATCACTTGGTTGAGTAGCATAACACTATTTTGTAGTGCTTCTTTGCTGTTTACTATACTATTTCTTTATCTTGTTTCCTTGGTTGTCCGTGGAAGTGGAAACACCTAAATGGGGCTCTGACTGAGGAAGGCCCCTATACAACCACCCAACATTTTCCCTCTTTCTATGTGTAGGTGTGTGTGCTTCTCAAATAACCAGCTAGCAAACAAGTTCCTTGGTGATATTCTCCTTATTTTCCTCACTCTTGCATATTTTCTTTATAACATTAGAGAATATTTAATTTATCTAGTTGTATCATCCTGGCCCTTTATTTAGTCAGTTAGGTCATTAGCTAGTTTTTTCAGCTTAGCCTCATCTTTATTGTTGTCTGGTCGTACGGAATACAGCGCATTTTTGAGACAACAGCACACCGCGCTGACATCCAAAGATCACACTTTTGTCCTTAGACAGAGATCTTTCTGAGACGTAGTGTTAGACCTAGAAACCAGCTTGCCTAGCCTTTTCCTCTATTTTGGGTCTGCAAAGTAACTGAGAGGGCCCATGGTCCTCGTTACTCTCACCTTGCATTTCCTAAACATTGCACTTAATTGAGGTAAGTTAGGGCAGCCTCTCGCATCTTGACCCTCTGTGACTTGGGGTCTTGCACATGATGGTCCCCCTCTCTTACAAATCTTAATCCTATGATATGAAACACAAAAATTAAATGATGTAAATAAACTTAAATATGTAAGTGTTGTTAGGATTACCATCCAAGATCATAACAAAAAAAACCTTGTGCTTCCACAAAAATACTTGCACACAATGTGCCTAATTCACATTATCAAAGAGATTGATAAAATATTTGATTAAAATGTACAATATGATCTTGAACATATAGGAAAGGAAGAGGTAATCCATGTGTATGTGCAGGATCATGATGGGCCAAAAAGTGGCGATATGATGGGTATGTGTAGGGTATGTGGCTGATCACTTTTTTCCCAAAATTGATGAAATGAAAAAGGTTTTTAAAGGAGATTCTCAGGTTTCCAATAATATAAATTATGCTTTACTTTGAATTTAATAAATAATTATTATTCATTATCTATTTAAATAATGACTAAAGTGTTGATTGATAAACTGATTGAAAAACATCTATAGATTTCAAATGATATCACATTTTTTGAATCGAATACATGCATCACATTCTATGCTTTGCATACTATAGGATTAAAAAAAAAAAAATGAATTTAATGAAGTTTCTTTGACCAAGTTAAGGTGGTCGACATACCTAATTTTTTATATTTTTAAAATTTGTAATAAAAAAATTACTAATTAATTATTTACTGGAAAAATTCCCATAAAAAATTATGCTTCACAGATCTCAGACATGAGTCATCTACTTATATCTAAAATCTTATAAAACTATTATCATTTTATTGTGGTTAGTTTGACAAACAAACACTCTTACTTATTATTTTTTCCCTTAAATTTTAAGTATCAATACATTAAAAAATTTCAAATTTTCACCAAATAGATTTATTTTTTAAATAAACCTAGTAGTTTAGAAACTACATTCAATTTTCTACAAATTCTATTCTTATATATTTTTGAAATAATATAGATAACTTATTCGAATTTTTATGTCAAGTTTCTTAACTCTGATTTTTCTAAATTTTTCGCCACTTAAGGGCCTATTTTTTCCATGATGATCCTGCACATACCCCAACCTATTATGTGGATTGACAAGTGGCCCATGATGTGGCACAAATAAGTAGAAAATTTTCCTATAGGTATCAACCTTTGGATCACTTGGAATGTGTAAACCAATAACCTATTTGACCAAGTCATCAACCTTGGTGACAAGTGTTCAATGACTATAAAAGTGACCTTTTAAGTGAGATAAGAATTATTCAAACCTCAAAAGGTAGCATTTGAGGTTTACTAAACAACTAGGTAACCTCTAGAGTCCTAAAAGATTGCACATTCAGTTAGACAAGATGTTGTCTAACCTCATCAATGTTGGTGTCAACCACCTCACAGGAGCACCATCTACAACAAAAAACCTTCACGAATAGAGAGAATCACTATGCTATTTCACCAAAAGTGAATGCAAATTGAGATGTTGTAAAATACATAATGTACAGCCTTTTAAAGGAAAAAAAGAAAAAAAAATACAATGGGTGAACAACCACCCAGTACAGAAAAAAACTAATTATGTTATGTTAAACTTAACACACTAACACCCCCCTTAAGTGCAAACTTAGGGAGAATTATTATGCAAAATGAAGATGCATATGGGTCTTGGCTACACAACCATGTTAGGTACCCATCTAAAATGAAAAAAGGAATCTCTCACAATTGGAGAAAAGGAGAAAAACCCTGTGGGAAAAAACCCCTCTCCAAAAGAGAGAAAAATAAAACAAGATGCATAGATGGAGGATTCAATCACACCCCCCAAGGACTACATATTGTATATACAATCAATGACCCCCCCATAAGAGGGAAAGAGAGAGACTATGTAGCCCCCCCACAATGTGTAATGACCTACAAAAATGGTAAGTTCCTGAAGAAAAAACATGATCCAATGTCGACAAACAACTTGTCTCCTTTTTGGTAAAAATAGAACCAAGTAAAAATGCATGTATGCTTCCCACTCTGGATAGGAATTAGCAAGTGAAATCCAAATGTAGGATGAAAATGTCTCTAAAATCTACTCATGTGTCACCAAGACCTTGGAAGATGATGCCACAAACCAATCGGGAACATGCCCAATCACAATAGAAGCTGACAAACAAGGTACCACTGGAAATTGATTTTGAACATTCTCTGGAGATTGAGATGGAGTGACAATAGTTGTACCACAACTATCACCAAATAGAAGGGATATACCATCAAATTTGTCTTCCAAGTTAGAAATGTGAGATTCCATGAACAAAGAACCAATGTCCAATAAACAAGAAACCTAATCAGGAAGACAATGATAATCCTGTTGCTCGGGAATGATGGAAATACTCAATGAAGGTGGATCAACTATCTCTGACAAAGAATCATGAAACCTTTGAAGCAACTACAATCTCATCTGAAATCTCAAAAACCTCTAGAGGATCATAAGCATGGTTTATCTTTTTGATGTAGGGCATCTACACAATACTAGGGTTCTTATGACCCAAACCACAACTTGAGAAGATCAGTTACAATTCACCATTGATTCACTTAAACTTTCATCAAAAATCTCTTCAAATTCACTTGAATTCACAAGGCTACCAAATCACCAAATTAGGTTACCAACTTACCACAAGCCCTAGAAACACCGTAAACATCATTAACTTGACTAGTTCAAAGCAAAAATGCCATTGGAAAACTCTAAATCACTCAACTCATCAAACATTCACAGCAAGACACTAATTTGCACCTTATTTCCACATTGTTACAAAGCACTAAAACAACAAATTTTGACTCCAAACCTTTACCAAGCCCAAATTATTCTTAACCATCATCATTTTAACAAGAAAAAAGTAATATCACCTTTTCATAATGCAATATCATCAGTTTCACAACTTATTACACTCATGCCATCCATTTCTTGTAGTAGACCATAAACACTAAACTAGGTATATTTTTTGAGCTATGTAATTGAATCTTCAGAAACTAAACACATCTTTAGGAACCCATTTCAGCCTATTATAACATATCAAAAGCTTTGATAAGTTTTTTTTGAAAAATTTACCAGAATAATTGACTGTCCCACGAAATAGGGCCCCAATTAGGCCTAAAATACACAACAAGTGCCTTTAAAACCACTCCAAAATAATACTTAACCAAAAATAGTCTTAATTTAGGCTATAAAACCACCAATTCCATCATTTTTCTCAAGGAAACCATTCGCTATTAAATCAAATATTGAAAACCCTCATTCTAGCTCAATTTGATCTAAGCAAACAAGGGCTTATTGAAAATAACCTTTACAAACCTCTTTCCACCTTGAAAAAGCTTCAAACATCCTTGAATATGTCTGCACCAACTATAAAAATTGTCTCCCAACCTATTTGAAAGCTTCTTCAACAATTTCTAGCTTGGAGCCATCAATCTTTCATGGAAAACTTGGAATTTTCTAAGAGAGCAACCACCAAACTCTGCATTTTTCCACATTCTTGCATTTGCACACACACACACACACACCAAACACATCTTAAACTAACCTAATTCACCGATCCAACATGCCTAAATCAGTGGAGTAGTGTTGAAATGCTTATTAGACTAGCAAACCCCTAAATGGAGGGTTTCAGACCAAGTCATTGTAAATTTTCTCTCAAAACCTTTATTCTTGATGAAATGACCTCAAATCTCTTTCAAAAGAGAGTTAACTCCTTAAACTATAATATCAAAACAAAAACTTAGCCTATGTAGTACTAAACTATCCGTACAAGGACTAAAACTAGAGAAGAAAACGCAAATTTGCAGATCAAAGTGTATTTTATTACAAAATTTGATTCAAAGATACAAATTTTGAGTTTTTCTCACCCCTTACAAGCTTTATAAAGATGTTTCCAATCAGTTAAAAAAAATTCCCCTTCATCTTCAATGATCTAACCTTTCCCTTTCCCATATGACTCTTCACATTCTTGTTTTTTGTACATTTTTTGTATTTTTACATCTTTGACAACAAATGACAACTTTTGCAACATTACTTCTTCAACCACATAGAAACCTATTTGAGACTTAAATACATTAAATATGACCTCATCATGACCTTTTTACATGATTTTCTTGATGACAATTCATTTTTTTACAAAAATTCTTATTGGAGGCATAACAACACCATTAGGTGCTCCTCCACTTTTCTGAAAAACAAAGAGACACATTGGTATTAGAAAAAGGATCATCGAGAGATGGCGAAGTATCAGGATCTTCATATGATTCTCGAAGTTAAGTCCAAAGAGAATAAGGACTCTCAAAATGAACAAGTGAATCCAAAAGGTCCTCGTCATTTATATGCTCAAAAATAACTCTAAAGACTCTAGCCCTATATCCTTTCCAAATAGTATACCCACTACGTGTTCCTCGAATAGGAACTTCATTATACAAATATGGCAATAGATTTTGCTCACTAAGATAAGTGAGAATAAAATCACTCCATTTCCTAAATTTCCCTTTCTCCAAAGAAACTATTATAACTGAATTCTTCAAAAAAATTCAAATATAATGCATTCAAAAAACTTCCCAAAAGGAACTAAACCCGAATTCGTGTAAAATGTGATGCAACCCCTTTCTTGATTTCCATGGTGTCATTTCCATGCTGACACCAAGCAACTCCAAAGAGCACACAATAAAGATTCCCTCCTATGAAATTTCCTCACAACAATCATCAACACTACAATGTTATTTAAAGAGGAAAAAAATACATCACTCTACCAATGTGGGATAAATACTCCCCTTTGAAGCAAAACACAGCCCCACAAGAAAATGGCAAGAAAACACGGAAACCCTAAATGAAATATTTATGATCTTCGCCAAAAACCTTACACCCAGCAAAAAAGAAAAGAAAAAATTATCTAGGCAACGTAAATCATGACCTCTTCAAAAAAAATACCTCTACAAATTTTGAGCCTTGAAGAAATGAGACACAGCCTCTAGAAAATTTAATTCATTGCAATATTCACTTCCAATCATGCTTTTTGAGCAGAAAAAATGACTGCTAGAGAGATCTTCTCGATTGTTGGTCTCAGGTCTATTGAGGTATCTTTTTCCACGCAACCTGCCCGTAGCCTCACACCGTAGAGCAGATTAAACGCCACATAGAGTAGAGATTACATACAGAGATTCAATACATGATTATAGAACACTCCCCTAGTCAATGCAAAAAGAATCACGCTAAAAATGCCCCTCATAGATAAATCGTCCTTGATGATCGTTTGTCATGCCTGGAAAATCAATGGCAGCCTTCAATAGAAAAAATTGCAGCCACAAATCTACCTTTATGCCAGTCAATCTGTGAAATAATGCGAGTGCACTGATTATATCCAAAATATTGTTGCTTCTCCTCCATCCATGTCCCGCATCACTTCGATCTGTGATGCCCCAAGTCTTCGAGGTTTATCCCCAATTTAATGCAACAAAGAAGTTCAAGTAGTCATTTCAAGAGGCAGCGGAACTTATCCCAACCTTCATACATCATCTTGACTCGGCATTGGAGCACAGATAGTCTTCGTCTATCGTTGCCTCTCCACCAGACTAAATCAATTTCAACAACCAAATTAAATGTAGAAGCCTCCAAAACATAATGCAAGTCTCAAATGTAAATCGCAAGTTTCACACGCCTCTTCCACAAAATGAAGAGAGTCGGCCTACTAATGAAAATTACGCTTCCAATCAAAAAAATGCCTCTTGCGGCCTCACTAACAGAATTCACTGCAAGCAATGGGGGCTTTGGTTGTGATGAAAAAAGATGTGGCTACAACAATCCACACAGACTAGGTTCCTTCGTGGCCTAATTTGGTCGCACAGGCCAGCAACAAACAAAACACCTCCCTCACAATAGGAATCACACCCAGCAACAAAAATTTGCACCTTCAATACAAAAATTGAGTCCTCCACTCTCACGCAGCAGGGGAAAAAAAGAATATATCACGGTCTCCAATGAGAAATGCCTCAAATCAATAACACTAAGCCTTCACACGGCAGATTTCCAGCCTCAAAATTTTCTTCAATGTAGTTCAAACAACCATCATTGGAAACAAATGTTGCAATCTTATCAAAGTATGTCACAACTAGCAAACACAAAGTTGAATATCAATTTGGATCTCAAAAAATCTTTGATGAAAACTCTCAAAGGAAGGAGGGAAGAATGGTTGGTTCTGATAACATGTTGGTGTCAACCACCTCCCAGGAGCATCATTTGCAACAAAAAACTTTCACAAATAGAGAGAAGCACTATGTTTTTTCACCAAAAATGAATGTAAATTGAGATGTAAAATACATAATGTACAGACTTTTAAAGGAAAAAAAAATGTAAAGGTTGAACAACCACCCAAGAAAAAACTAATTACCCTATGTTAAACTTAACACACTAACAATCAACCTCTATAGTGAATAGATAAATTATTCACTCTAACAAGTGTGAATATGAATATTATGAAATCAGTTAGGTAATATACCATGTTCACACCAACTCCCCCCTTTAAATGCAACATAGGAAGTATTACAAAATATTAAAATGCAAGGATAGATCCCAACTAGAAGGCCTTGTTAGGTACTCATGTATAAATAAATAAATCTCTCACAAATGGAGTGAAAGAGACAAACTCGCAAAAGGACTAGGATGGATCTCTTATATACCAAATTTCGAAGACTATGATGTACTTGGTGTAAAGAAGAATTCAAAGAAACAAGAGATGGATACTATGTGATTGCAATGTATGTCACCTAATTATTCTACTCATACCACATGATTTATTCACACAAAATGTTTGAATATGAACAACTAGAGATGAATATGTTAGTGGTGGAAAGAAATAATTCTCAACCTTAGGATACTAAATCAAAGAAAAATAAGATGACAAATTTGAATTTGGATTAGGAGTCATAGAAGCTAAAATATTAATGGATATACATGTCAAAGGTGAAAGACAGTTAGGAGAATCCTTAATATCATCATAACTATCAAGACCTACAAAATAATCAAGGTGCTCTTATATATCATCATCATATGGTAAGTTATTGCAATCATAAAGGAGTATAAGACTATCTAGAACGAGATCATTTTGGAATGAGTAATGTGGGCTTCCAAATATCTCACAATTTTTATCCAAAGAGTGTATGGGAACTCAATACTCAATATAAAAAAAATAGTGTCAAAATTATCATTGTTATCAATTTATCTAAGGATGTAATTAGGTCGTGTAGAAGCTCTAAGACTGAGTGATGGAAAGAAAAGAAAAAATTAACTAAAAAAAGGTACAAGAGGGGTTGTAGATTGGTAATGTGGCCTATGTAGCTTATAGCCACTATGAATTGAGTAAAAATAGGGGCTAGTCCTTATGGGGCTAGGGGCTTCCTCCCACCCCATGTAGTATAATAATTAGTCATTAGTCTATAATATGATTGGTGGTTTGAAAACCCTTTCCAAAATATTCTCAACATGCTAATGTTGATTATGATGTCAACCCTATAGAAAATACCTAAAAAATTTAAAAACTTATTTGTCACTATACAAATATTTTAATATTCACATTTGAAAATTTTGCCTAAAAAATTCTCCAAGTGTCATAAAAACTATTGTATTGTTAGTAGAATACTTGTATCCAATTCCTTTTTTTTTTGTGATTTGTATAAACATATAGATTTTAGGATTCCTTTCTCATGAAGACCTAAAACCTTCCCTTTGAAACTCACAATTTGACATATTTTCTTTTAGATAGGATACTTATTTCTAGAAAAACATGATTCTATCCCATCAATGCACTATAAGGAACTATTAGAATTTTCAACTCACTCATTAGTAAGCATTTTACATCTAATAAAATTCATTGGAAAAACTTGATAGGATGTTGGTGCCTCCTTATGATTTCTTAATTTTATTATGTGTGTTTTTCATCTTATGAACTATGACGTGATTATCAATGTTCTTGATGTGATCAATTTTCTTGTCTATGTGTACAATAGGAGAAATAGTGTCATCATAGAGACGGGGAGTTGTTGGATGATGGATATGATTGGTCTAGGTCTCTTGTTCCTGGGGGGTGTTTTTATTATAAATGTGAATTTCTTATCATTGACTTTGTTATGAGCAAGGTTAATCATGCTTTCAACTCTTAACATTTCTTTAATTTCTTTGTAAAAAATATGGATGTATACCATTCTAATTTAATATCTCATCACTCAACAAGAACTTGGATATAGTTCTTTAATATCTTGCACTAATTAGAAAGTATTTGGATTTGATGGATACTATGGATCTTTGACCTTATAGACAATTTTCTTAAGCAAAGATCAAAAGTGAATGGACAATCCTAGGAGCTTAACCTATATAGATAATTTAGTCAAGCCCTCTTCATAAACCTTAAATTCATAAGCATAATAGGATAACACTAAAACAATGTTATGGATGATCCAATAACTATGGCAATTCAAGAGAACAAGATCTAGTTGTGGCTCCTTGAATGTAGATAGAAAACACCTCCTTAGTAAGAAATTAAATACACAGAAAGTTTGATAGACCATGGGTTTCTCAAGCATGTTTCCTCAAGACAATAATATTTGTTCTAAGGGGATATGACTAACATAATAAATTATCGAACTATAATATTTATACAACTAACAAATCAAATCAACAATATCATTCTTATTATAGTTTTTAGGACAAATTTATTCTCTTTTAGATGCGCTTTGTCATTACAACAAAAAATGCAAAAACATACACAATAACCATGTTTAAAACCTTAACCTTTCCTTAAAAACACAATTAATATAGTAAAACCCAAAAATGTTTCAAAAGCATATCGAAGGCCATCCTGAAAACCTTAAAATTTTGCATAGAGCAAGCTCTCACATTTGCATGATAAAAAAACATAAATCGTTTCCAAGAATTTGAAGCAAAAAATTCTAAAACATTAAAAACTCAATCTTTTATGGTAGAAAGTTCAAAGAGATTGCTAAACAACCATTAATATAAGTATAAAGACACAAGAGGCTCAATCTATGATGTAATGAAGAGTGGCCGGCTTGATTTTGTCTCTTATTTCATTTGAAAAGACTTACAACTGCCAGTGAAAAATGGCTCAACTTAAATGTCACACACTAAGCTTTGACTACCTAAGTAGTGTGGATGTGTCGTGGGGACCACTAGTAACTAGTAATCTTCCCTTTTACCTTTTCGCAAAGCCCTTTCCCATTGCCGTTATTTATACGGTGAAAATGTTATCCCTACTTCGTTCATGTCCAACGACCGTAAAGGATTTATTGCTGCTCTGTTTGCCTCCAACCACTCTCGTTTCCCATGTCAAAATTTTGGGCGTTATTTTATCCCTCTATTGCAGCCCATTTGCCACACAGCCTCTGCATCACTGCCTCACTCCGCCACAATGCCTCTCCTCTATTGCTACTCAAAGCTTAGTGCAATTACAATTGGTAAAAGCATTACAAACGTTCTCAATATAAAAATGTAACTCAATATTAACTGAAACCAAAGAATATTAACTACACGGAATGCATAGAATGTCTTTACACTGTAATTTGTAATTTGTATGTTGTGTTTTATAGAATCGTAGTGTCCTTTTTTTGGTATCCTAAGGAATTTTTGAGACCCTTTGTCACCCAGCTGTAAAATGTAAGAGTTTAGCACCCACTTTATAGAAATTTATTTTTCCCCTTTTTCTCCTAATCTTCTTCATTATGGATTGATCTTCTTACTATAGTGTTTATTGATTTTTTGTTTTGATTTATTTTGAAATATTATATGTTTTTCTTATGGTAAAGTTCATATATTTGTTAAAATCTGCAGAGAGATCCACTTGTATAAAAGGCAAGGTTTAGTTGAGAGTTTGTTTTTCTGGAAAAGCTTCTGATTTGAAATCATATAAAAGTTCTCAATATCTTGACTCAGTAAAAAGGTTAACAGTAAGATAAAATAATATAAAGATTTTTTTTTTAGGTTTTATTTTATAAGATAACTATCTTTTTAAAGTTTTGTGTTATGTTTTATTGTGTTCATTTTTATCATAGCATATATTGTAGGGAATGTGATATATTATGTTACTTCTCATTTTTAAAGGAGATATCCTAATAAAATAAAGTTTTTTAAGAAATTGTACAGCTAAGATTTGTAGAACAAACAAATGAAAATCCATTAGATGATTCACATAATGAAAAAGGAAGGATAAAACACATGTGAAAAAAATTAATGAAGCTTTATTTTTCTATTCAAGATATAATTAATCAAATAATATTTCCTATGATATGTGGAAATGTTCATTCTAAGAAAAAATCAACAGTTAATGATCTCTTGATGGTGAAGATGTGACTAACAAACATGATATGGAGAAATTTTAAGAAAAATTATTCTTGAATTTTATGATGTAGTTTATATAGTAGAAATTTCTATAGATATCAAAACTATAAAAATAAATGAGTTAAGTAATTTTTATTTTACTATCAAATAAAGAATGAGAGTTATGAAAAGGCTAAAATCAAAAATGTTCCTCTAAAGAAAGCCTAAGAGGTAAAAGAAACAATTTTTCCAAGAAGCAAAGAAAAGTGAATCTCAAGATGACTTAACAATAAGGAAAATGAGCCTAAAGGTGAATCTAAAAAATTCAAGGAAGAGGTAATAGTTTAGAGGTAGAAGTAGTACCTTCAAAGAAAGAGGGAGACATAGGAATAATGTGAAAGATAATAATTGTGATGTAAATAATATTAACACAACATTAGTAGTTCCATCACTTAAAAGGAAGTTGTTATTTGTTAGAAAAATATTATAACAAAATTATTAAGTGGCTTTTAATGAAGATGAGTGCATAACCAGATATAATTTTAAAAATTAATTTAGATGAACATGCAAGAATATAAATTGTAGGTGATAAAATGTCTTTTCTCTATTTCACCCAAGGAAATAAAGCATTAAAAAATAGTGAAATTAACTAAAGCAAAATCTAGTAGCAAAGATATAGCCATCTTTGTTTTAGTCATTTACCTTTGCCTAGAAAAATATTAATGATTCAAGGATTACCTTTCATTGAAGATACAAAAGGAGAGTGTGAATAGTATATTGTTGAAAATTAATTTTTAATTGATAAATTAATAAGAGTTAAAAAATAGCTTGAGGTATTTCTTATATATTTGATTTCATAGAAAAAAACAATATTTTAACAAGTCAAAATATAATAAAAGTACTCAAGAAAAACTTGGGCATACTTCCTACATAATAAATCAATACTATTTAATTAGTTTATAGGCTTTAAGAGGTTGGTTTATTATTAGAGTGATAATTACATTAATTTAATCACACTAGATAATAGAGTTGAATATAAATCAAATATATATTTAGATTTTTACAAAAATCATGAAATCAAGAGAATTTAGTACTTCGTACACCCTACAACAAAATGGAGTTTCCAAAAAAAGAATATGACCATTTTCAAAATGAAAAGGAGTATGATGAAATTAAAAAATTGGATCAAAGTTTGTAAATAAGACTAGTATATATAATAGTACATATTCTAAATATGAGTCTTACAAAAGCATTTATAGGAGTGTCTCTAGAATAATAGTGGTTTGGAATTAAGTCAAAAGTTGACTATTTGAGGGTGTTTGAATGTGTTTCTTGTGTATGCATACCAAAAGAAAAAATACTATGTTTAATCATAAAGACAAAATACATTTTCCTTGGATATAGATAAAAAGTAAAACATAAATCTTGTATGATCTAGTAAGTATGAAACAAGTGATAAGTAGAGATGTGATATTTAGTAAAGATGGCTATAGCTTCGGGTCCTCATTCGCTTTTTGCACCCAGGCAGTGCGCTTAAATCCAATGGGTAACTTTATTGACTTTGGTAGGGTTTTCATATAATAATAGTTATTCAACATTACATCGAATGGCTTCATATCCTTGGAACCTTAGATGGAAGAGCCTTTAGAACACCAATAAATTGGCCAGTATTTGAATTTAAATAAATGGAAGAATAATTTATATAGATTGAATAATTATTAAAGAAATTTTAGTAAAAAAAATTATGTAAGGGATATCTAAAAGTGAAATCTTGAAAGGGAATCTTAAAATTTCAAAAAACCTCTATATTTTATCATAAATTTATAGGGCTTTTCAAACTCTTTTACATAAAAATAAGTTTGTGAGAACATTCTATCCAAAAACATTGATTTTATCAACCTTCTCATCCCTTTGAAATGTGTGTGATGGTTGTGTATTTGAGTGTACTTTTATTTTAATTCATTTTTTTGAATGTGGGTCAATGTTTCCCTCCCTGACTAGTCATTATATGTAAACTAAAGGACAATTTCAAATTGCACACTAGCACATGATGTTTTCAAGGACTAATCATAATTCATTTTGATTATCTAGGATAATCATGAGAGCATTCATTAGCCTATGTCATTATTCTAGGCATACTACATACTTTCTTATTGCCTTAAATCATTATTCAAAGCCACCGAATTAGTCCACCTAGGGGCTTGATTATAAGAGAATAAATCCTTGTGTAACAAGCTCCTAAATAGTGTCTATAAACACAATCTCACTTCAAACATCTAGGTACAATGAGGTCTCAACATCAAGGCCAATTTAATACATTCAAAAATTCCTTATTAATTGATCTCCATCAATCTAATTTTAATTTTATACATATAATCAATTCCACAAGTGTAAAGATCAATTTTGCAAGCATGTATTTAAACCAAAGCAAAATTTAATATATTTTAAAATACTAAAGAATTTATCTAAATAGTCCTTCTCCCACCCATCCAATAGTCATGATTAGAGTCTCCTACCTACCAAGAACTATCAACTCCATTCAAAACATAAATGTGACACCCGATCTGTCTCTATTGGTGAGGGTAGTTTCTATGAGCAATGCAGGCAAGGAAATGCAGAAAAAGTCATGGAATAGAGAGGACAAGACACCACATGAAATCACAAGAGAATCCATGGAGTACCACGATTCTTTTAGGGTTATAAGAAAGCTGAAAAAGTGGGTTGTTTGATCTATTTATATTTCTCTCTACTATTTCTATTTTTGGTTTAAATATTAATATTACTATTTATTTTATCTCTAGAAATCAACATTTGACACCAAAGTGGATTGTTTGATCTATTTAATAAGAAGGGTGTTCCTTGCCTAGTAGAGAGGAAAGAAATATACCAATACTAAAAATATAGTTTTACAATTGAATAGGAGAAATTTTGAAGAGAGTAGAATACTTCATTTTAGAGTATCATCTTGTTTGAAGGTTAAAAAAAATAGGCTTTATGAAAGATAAATTAATTATTTTCTTTTCTTCTTTGATTTCAAGATATGTCATCTACTTATAGTGATTTAAATTTATCTCAGCCCTATAATTTTTTTGCAAATGTGAAAATTATGATTTTTTGAGTACTAAAATGAAGATATCATTTCTCAAGATTGTGGGATTTAGTTGAAAGTGGTTACTCAAAACTTGCATGTGTATAAGTTCTTGTCACAATGGAGTGAAGTAATAACTATGCCAAAGTGTTATGTTGCAATGACTATCTCCTTCCTTGGTGACAATTTACTTTATATATTTGACAAGATTTTGTATCTAAATAGATTCTCCCATCTTTATGGTAGTCTTTATGAATAAAATATTGAGACCTTGATGACAATGTTTCAATGGTATGGGATTATTAATGGAGATGACTATCCTATGTATGACTAGGTGCATGGAATTCATCATGATAATACCTCTCTTATTTATGGTATTCATTGAGGTAATAATGATTATCAATATGTCTAGAGGTCAATGTTAGAGTTTGAGGGTAGCAAGGTCTCAAGTGCCATGATTATCATTGATACTGATAATACAAATCTCCCCTTAATAAGGTAAGAAATTATAGTAGTTCCATAATATTTGTATACTTCTTGAATATTATTGGTTACCATGATGCTTTTGACTTGAGAAGACACATATAACACAACATACGATAATATTATTTCTAAGATTAAGGATAGTGGTGATTGTCATGACCATATGAGTAGTTGTGTCTATTATGATTATGGTTATACAATATACTTAGGATATTGTGTTGTGTAGTTTGTATAAGGCTAATGCATTAAGACTCATTGAATGGAGTCCCTTCATTGTCTTTCTAATACCATGATTTTCATCACTCATGTAATTGTCCTCATTTATATGTCTTCCAAATTTTATCATAAATTTCTCATAGATTTCAATGATACCATGTGACTCGGGGACTTCCTTAGAAGGAAAGGACTATCCATAGTAGTATTATGGTATTGGCTAGCAACCCAACTTCCTTCCTTTCTTGTAATATTATTTAGGATGGTTTTATAGCAATCAATGAGAAAATGAGCTACAAGTCTATGCTCTAAGGTACATAACAATCATGAATATTACTATTTCTTGGCATCCTTCATTACTGATATGAGGGCCTTATCATCGAAAAAAAGGCTAGTTTGTAATTTCACACTCAATAAAATCAAAAAATAAATCATATCTACTAAAATGATATAAGTTTTTTAGGAATCTGACAAAAATTAAGCCCTTGTAATTTTTTCTTTGCCAATGGTTGAAGAGGTATGCATCTACAACTTATTCTTTCTTGATTTCTTAAAATATCAAGACAAAAAAAGATGTTTTAAAAAAAAATCCATATTCCAACACCAATTACACAGTAAAAATATTTTTTTCTCTTAAATGCAACAACTATAGAGGGAGTTTGATATCATACATCACATGTGTTGCACCTTGTTTTAGGTATTAGGCATCAATTAATTTTCTCATATACATGGCTTTACTAAGGGTTACGACTCCTACTAGACAACTATAGCTTTGTCATGATAGTTAGGTGAGGATTACTAGTGGTGCATTCAGGTACATCATACATCCAATTGTCTTTGTTCAAAACTTCATTATAAACTACCTTCTTGTCATCCTTTAGATTTAAATTATTAGAACCAAATGTTATTTTGAAATATAATAAAGAGTTTCAATGCTTCAAGGAGGGCTTGTAAAGGTTGTAGGTACTCTAGAATAGCTTGCAAGCTATTTCCCAAACTATTTAATGGTTTTGTGAGAGTTTTTAGGGGTTAGTCTCATGGTGAGTTCCTAGAGATTTTTCTAATGTATGAATGATAGTAACATAGCATAAAATTACCATGATTACAATATTGACTCTCAAATTCTCTAATTTCAATCATCTTTGCCACAATTATGTGAGATCAAGTAGGATATTTGCTAGTTTAAAATACACTTTATGGATATTTACTCATATATATATATATATATATATATATATATATCATAAAAACCTAACTTGATTAATTTTAGAAGCATTCCCAATTTGAGGATAAAGAGAGTGCATAGTACAAATGTTATATTTTTTAAATTGATGAAGAGATTTAAACAATGTCATACAAGTTACTTTAAATTTCAACAATTGGGTAATTCAACTTGAGGGTTTAGGATTAAACATACAAATGCACATAACTAAATAAGAAGCAATGAAAACCCATTCATCAGAACTTTCCTTGACAAATTCAAACCCATTAATACATTTGAGAACTTTCTTTCCAAGCACAAAGAAAGGAAATTGTTAAAAACTATTTTTAACACTCTTAAATACATTCATGACAAGAATCATTTCATCTCTAACCCATAACAATGAAATGAAAAAGAAAGTAGTGGAGACAAGCTCTAACACATATGGAAGGATCTTATAAAATCATACATGTACTTTGTTAAGAGCACATGGACTTGAAAGACCTTCCAAAATCATACACATGAAAATATCTAATATGAATGGCCAACTAGTGCTTTCTAGAAGCCTTTAGATTATTTTGAACATGTCTACTATTATCTGTAAGTCAAAATTTCTATCCAAATGAAAGAAAAGTCATTTTAGGACATGTTACTAAAATTTAATATCCATACAAATCCTATTGTGCGTTTTTTATATATTGAAATTAACCAAATCATGTCATTAAATTTTAATATTCATTATCAATTTCACTTTTACAATCATTGCCAGCATCAACATTTGATATCCTTAGGATCTTTACCTCTAATTTTGACAGTGGGAATAATTGAAATAATTTAACCTCTGGGTATGTGCAGGATCATCATGGAAAAAATAGGCCCTTAAGTGGCAAAAAATTCAAAAAAATCAGTGTTAGGCAACTTCACGTAAAAATTTGAATAAGTTATCTATATTATTTAAAAAATATGTAATAATAGAATTTGTAGCAAATTGAATGTAGTTTCTAAACTACTAGGTTTATTTTAAAAAGAAAAATTCTAATTGGTGAAAATTTGAAATTCTTAAATTCTGAGTAGTAATTTAAATTTTAGGAAAAATAAGAAGGAAGTTGTCCTGGTCTGACCAATTCTAACGATAATAAATGATAATATTTTTTTATAATATTTTAGATATAAGTAGAGGACTCATGTTTGGATGTGATTCATATTTATTTGTAATTTTTTTCCATGTAAATAATTAATTATGAATTTTTTATTACAAATTTTAAAAAATATAAAAACTCGTTTGTCTGACCACCTTAGCATGGTCAAAACTTCATGAAATTCAATTATTATTTTTTTAATCCTATAGTATGTGAAACATAGAATGTGATGCATGTTTTGGATTCAAAATATATGATACCATTTGAAAGCTATAATTTTTTTTCAATTATCTTATCAATCAGGACTTTAGTCACAATTTGAATAGAAAATGACTAATAATTACTTATTAAATTCAAAGGAAAGCATAATTTATATTGCTGGAAAGCTGAGAATCTCCTTTAAAAACCCTTTTCGTTTCATCAATTTTGGGTAAAAAAAAAGTCATTAGCCACATACCCATCATATTGCCACTTTTTGGCCCATCATGATCCTGCACATACCCCTCTGCATGTTTTGAATGGTTATCAAACATGTCTAGAATTTCTACCAAGTGTGTTATATCATGTGTGGACATTTTTAGTTAGATTCTAACATTTTTGTTTGTCTACTAGATGGATGTTGATTGGTCTCGCATCATGGACGAAGACATTCAACACCCCCCTAGGGGGGAATTCTCCTACAAAGACCTGTCATGGGAGACATATATCCTTAAAGGCTCATAGTTGCTTTCAACTTGGATTGAGGATGATAGATTAAATGACTTTATTGAGGGAGAGAGTTCAAGGGACTCCTACCCAATTCAATTTTACAAGAGTCACAAAAGGGAACCCACTCCTAATACAAAACCTAGGATTAATATTCATTTGAAATACAACATGTAAGAATCATATGCTAACTACAAATGTTTATACTTACTATTGTGCAGTGCAAGATTGTCTCTAATAATTTGTCAATCGTATTTATTAATAGTTTGAAGATTATTTATGATTTATATAGGTATTGGTGTGCGTATGGACCAGATGACTATAGGGAAAAAGATGCAACACTTTTTGATCCTTCCTCAGTTCCCAAATTAGGGAAAGGTAGTAGACCTGGTTGTAAACATACACAACGTGGTTGTACTTGTCATTTTAGCATACAAATCATGGTTTGTAGGCCAAACCATGTTTTGATATGGTACCACCAAGTTGAACATGTGGACAATGAAGGCATACCTTGTCACAGTCAAATAAACAAGTTTTTGGGAACAAGGTCCTTCTTTGCACCATATATTAGCAAACAATTACATCAATGGGTGGAGTCATTATTATTGCTTGGCATACCTGCAGATGCAGTGCATAAAAAACATAAGCAAATGGTGCATGAGAAGATGACCATGTTTGAGGGTTAATCTTCCAGGGATAATTTTCTTACCATGGATGACATTGCAAATATTGATCGCAAAATTAAGACATCAACCTACATGTTTGATAGTAATGATGCTCTTTCGGTACAACAATGGGTTTTGGCAAACCCTAAAAAAGTGGTTTTCATATCAAGAGTATAGTGCCATTGCTATTGATGGAGATGGGAAAATCCCATTTGTTTTGGGAATTCAATTACTAGAGAAACTTGACTAGATGCTTCAATATGGCCACAACAACATATTGCCCATGGATTCTACATTTGGTACTAATGCAATGAAGGTACATTGTGTATTCTTTAGTAGTTTTGAATTGAAAATGTTTACAATCAAATAAAAAATAGTATTGATATATGGTACCTTATGTCATATGATAGTTTCAATTGTATACAATTCTTGCATTCAATTCGAAGCATATGGGGGTGCCTGTGGCATGGGTCATTATGTCTAGGTCTTGTGCATATGATATTGCATATTGGATGCACATTCCTCTCCAACAAGTTCACTTGAAGAATATTGATTGGAGACTAAACTCATTCATGGTGGATGATGCAGCTACTGAGATCAAAGCTATCAGGTGTTTTATTTTTCATTAAAACTTTGTACGTTTTTGTAAATATTTTAATACATCACATGTAAGAATATTAAATATTCAGTAAAATTATTCATGATGAAGAGAAGTGTTTCAATACATGATAAATATCTATGCTCTTGGCATGTTAGACGTGCGTGGTTGAAGAACTTGATCGCAAAGGTCAAAGATAATGTAGATAGACAAGAGATGTTTGATAGACTTGGAAATATTATGCATCATTCAATAGATGAGGATTCTGCAAGGAATGAGGTTCACAGATTTATTGAAGACTTTAAATATAAACAATCGTCATTCATTGAATATTTTAAGGGACGGTGGTCTGACAGAATGAGTATGTGGGCTAGATGTTTCCATACACTAAAGCATGCAGGGCAAGAGACAAATGGTGCCATAGAGTCCTACCACTCACACCTAAAGAGATGATTCTTGAAAACAATCAAGCGTGCTGCAAATCATTGTGTCGATTGGTTGGTACATCAACTAACAACACATGTTTATGTCTATTATTGGTGGGTGAAAGTTAGCAAGAAACATGGTTTTTATAGGAACTTTGATATTGAGAAGATTGAAAACACATCTTGGGTTCGATCCTTGCAAATTCCAGATGACCATGTTACATTCAATGACACCGATGAGTGCATAGCAAGGGTGACAAGTGAAAGAAATCCTTGTTTTCGATATGAGGTGTATAGATCCTCACCTAATCTATGTATGTGCTCTTGCAACTTCTCAATGAAAGGATACATGTGCAAGCATGTGATCAAAGTGAACTTGATGAGGGAGAGACGACATCTATCTAACAACTTGCATGAAGACGTTGATAATATTGCTAATACAGTTGATTATATAGAAGATGGATGCGCCGCCAATGTCTCTAATCATTTGGTAGTTGAAAAAAAAATTCTTTTATTCTATTGGTTATCATTCTATACAAAAAAATGTGTTTTAAATATGTTGCAATTTCAATGTAGGAAGTTGATGAATTTGATGGGATTAGAGGTAATGAAAAATTCCATCTCTTGGAGGATTATTCTGTACATACATAGGTGAGATTATAACCACATTTTTCTCATTCCAATTCAAGTTAGTTTGATTAGTAATTTTTAAAATATTTCTATTTTTGTTTGTAGACTATTGACAACAGAGATGGAGATGCAGCAATAGAAAAGAAGTTGCAACTAATAGACATGTTTCAAGGAATTTTGATTCATACATCTGATTTGGAAACACTTACTTTCATTGAGAAGATTTTAAAGGACGTATCAAACAAGGTCAAAAGTAGACACGTCTCATCGCAGCTCGGATTAGACCATCCAAGTGTGCATCCATTTCGCCCTCTACAAGATGGATTTGGTCACACTCTTCACTGACAAAAAGACTTGATTGAGTGCATGAATTTGAGGAGAAGGCCGAGTATCTCCAGTAAAACACCTAAGTTTCCACAAATGCCATGAAATCTTAAGCATCGAAATTGGTTTGATGATCTTGATTGGGAAAATGAACAAGACAAGGATCATACCCAGTACAATGAACGTAATCTTGACATGGTTGACAACACAGAGTTTGGAAGCATGCAAGATACTATTGCAAGCACACATGATTTTATTGAGAACACATAGGATAGTGTCATCATACTCAAGTTTAGTTGTGTAGGAGAAGCATTTTTAAGACTTAGGAATGCCATAATTTTATTTTGAATGTTACAAACATAACTGAAATTTTTGTCAATTTCCAATTAGTTGAACTGGGGGATATGGAAAACTATTATGGTAAATCATGATCTATGTATAAAATTATTTTATTTCTGATGTACTAGAGTTAAGTTATATCAAATGCATAAAACAAGCAACTATGTATCATTTCAAATCCATTCATGGGAACATGTCTAATATGAATGACCAACTAGGGCTTCTAGCAGCCTTTAATTTATTTTGAACATATCTAATATTATCCATAAGTCATAATTTATATTCATATGAAAGAAAAATAGTTAAATAGGATGTTACTAAAGTTTAATATTCATACAAATCTAGTTGTGAATTTTACAATCATTTCCCACATTGACATTTGAAATCCTTGGGATCTTTATGTGTAATTTCTTAGTTCTTTTTTGTGTCTAACCTACTTTTATTATTTCCAACAAGCTACCATATTGTGTTCTCTATGCAAATTCTTAAATTTGTCTTGCTATCAATTTTTTAAATCTAGGTAGTAGTTGGTGAGTTAATTATAAAATGTTTCATATGGTTGAAGCCAACTAAAGAGGACAATGTCTAGGCCATTAGTTCAATTGACTTTTTATGGTATCCAATTGTAATTCTCTAAATTTTATATATTTTCTCTTTTTTATGAAAATTCCATTATTAATATATGAGAGTTTATAAAAGGATGTCTTTCCCTTTTCATTGCAAAATTGAGTACATATAATGTCAAACTTTCTTTAAGTATTATAAGATAAACCTTCTACTAGTTAGATATGGAGTCTATACGATCACTAGGTGATATCTAGGTATTCTATGACAAAGCTCAAGGTTAAGGTAAGGATATAAGAGTTAATATTTATTGATGAAAAATCATATGTATTGGGATTGAAGGGTACTTGAACTTCTTATTAATTTTGAAATACTTTAGTTGCATGATTGAATTTGATCATCTAGGAAACCTTATAAACCTATCTATAAGAGTTCTCTTAGTGATGTTTTAAAGAGTATGTTCACTATTGTTAATTGTATGTTTGATACAATTTGCATGTACAACATTATTGAAGAAATAATGAACCATTTCCACATAATTTCAACTCCCTTTATCAAAAGTTCATAATTTGTAAGTCAATTTTAAAAACTTTAATAACATGTATTTGGTTAAAATTTGGTAGCATATATGTGGTTTTTTAAAATGTTTGACAACATATATTTTTTGGTATAAAAATGTGAAAGCTAATAACTTTTTTGATGCAGGTGATCAAGATGTCACATAATGCGCATAAATGGGTATCTGATTGGTTGTCCAACTATCACTACCATCTTCCATGGAATGTCATCCTTTGTATAGAGGAATTGGGTGTCCCCCATTGGTTGATAGACAAGATGGTGAATAGAATTAACACAAATGGGCCAAGGATTAGTCTAAGCTTTCATGATAAATGGCTGACTATATGCAGCCCCTTGTTATGTATGAATGAGCACACATGATTTTCAAAATAAGAGTGTTGAATGTAAAGTTGGCTCATGTGTACATACATGTCTTGAAAGTATATGTGAAACTCTAATTTTGATATCTAAATATTTAATATGGAGAATAGGACATGATGATTAGAATTTACATTATAATCTCTCTATGAAAATTTATCTTAATAGTATCTCTCTATGTTTCACAATAACTAAAGTACAAGGTTAAAAAAACGTATATGTATATTTCCTATTACATCTAACAAAGCTCTTTTATCCTTTATCCTTTGATGGATGTCCATACCCTATTACAAACCTCCCATTTTGGCATAGGTAGGGAGGATATTGGCAAAGCTTGTGGAGTCTTGTTTTACACCTATCAATTGCATTTGCTTGAAAGTTTATAAAGCCTTTTCAACAAATCCATTTTGTGCATATCTTGCAATCAAGGCATTCCATGAGAAGACATTTCTTTGAGGAATTCTATCAGACAATTCATGTACTTTTTCTATGCTTAGACATTTTAGATGTCTTGCCATAATGGTATTCCATGAGATGACATCTTTGAGGCATTATGTGAAACAATTCATGTTCCTTGTCTATGCTTCCATGTCTACCTGGGCAGTTACACATGCCTTGTCTATGCTTCCACATTTCGCATACATGTCTACCTGATACTTATAGCCACAATATTTGACAAACTTCTATCCTTACAAAAATCCCCCTTCCACTATGCTTTGATGGATTTCCATGCCCTGCTCCCATTTTTGCACTTGAGTAGGGAGGGTACTTACAAAGGTTATGAAATGTGGCTTTGCACCTGCCAATTGCATTTTCTTGAAAGTTTCAATATCCCTTTTAATGATTCCATTTTGTGCATATCCTGCAATCATGGAATTCCATGAGATGACATCTCTTAAGGCATTCTATCAAACACTTCACGTGCCTTGTCTATTCTTCCATTTTTTGCATACATGTCTACTAGATACCATTTCCAGCTCTAATATTTGACAAAAATCCTCTTTCCATTATGCTTTGATGGATGTCCATGTTCTGTTCCAAAGCTCCCATTTTGGCACAGGCAGGGAGGATGCTGGTAAAGGTTCAATTTGGATTTACAGCTGCCAATTGCATTTTCCATAATGGCATTCCATGAGATAACATCTCTGAGGCATTATGTCAAAAGTTCACATGCCTTGTATATTCTTCCATTTCTAACTAGGCAGTTACACATGCATTGTCTGATTCTATTTCTAACTAGGCAATTAGACATCCCCTGTCTATGCTTCCATTTTTAACTAAGCAGTTACACATGCCTTGTCTATGCTTCCACATTTTGGATACATGTCTAGCTGGGCAGTTATAGCCACAACATTTGAGAAAATTCTTGTATCCTTACAAAAATCTACTTTCCACTATGCTTTGATGGATGTCCATACACCTGCTCCCATTTTGTCATAGGTAGGGAGGATACTGTGTGAGATTAATTGTGCTAGAACTGAACTATGCTAAGATTAAATACCTGCAAACACATTGTGGTTTTAGAAAACTTGTCTGAGATCTTGTATAAGTTGATACTCACATTGCTGCTCTTTTTTCAATTTAGTGCACAAGGCTTGCAAATTTTCATCTGCCACTCCCTCCTCTTTCAACTCATGCACTTCACCCTTAGTGTTGATTGAATGAGCGTATAAAATAGAAAAAATAACATGTGAGAGTATATAACTAGAAGCCTATATATAAAAGATAACTGGAAAAAAAAAAAACACTTGTTGTCCATACACCTGCTCCCAGTTTGGCACAGGTAGGGAGGATACTGACAAAGGTTGTGAAATGTGGCATTACACCTGCCAATTGCATTTGCTTGAAAGTTTCAATAGCCTTTTTAATAAATCCATTTTCTGCATATACTGAAATCATGGAATTCCATGAGATGGCATCTCTTTGAGGCATTCTGTCCAACAGTTCACGTGCTTTGTCCATTCTTCCACATTTTGCATACATGTCTACCACAGCATTTCTAACTATAATATCTGACAAAAATCCTCTTTCCATTATGCTTTGATGGATGTCCATGCCCTGTTCCAAGTGCCTTGTCTGTTCTTCCACATTTTACATACATGTCTACCAGGCGAGTTGCAGTCTGTTTTGTGAATATCCTGCAATCATGTCATTCCATGAGAACACGTTACTTCGAGGCATTCTGTTTAACAATTCACATGCCTTGTCTATGCTTCTGCATATGCAATCATGGCAATCCATGAGACCACATTTCTTAGAGGTATTATGTTCAACCGTTCACGGGGCCTTGTCTATCCTTCCACATTTTGCATACATCTCTACCAGGATAGCTGCAACTACAACATCTAACAAAAACCCTCAGCCAAAACCGTCTGTTCCTCACCCTTCAACGGATGTCCATACCCTGTTCCAAACGTCCCATTTTCGCACAGGCAGGGAGGCTGCTGGCAAAGGTTTCGGAGTCTGGCAAAGTCTTTTTAAATAAATCCATTTTGCGTATATCCTGCAATCCTGGAATTCCATGAGATCATATTTCTTAAGGAATCCCTGCGAACAGTTCACGTGTTGCGGCCCGTCAAAACCCTGCTTCCGCGAACAGCAACCTTGTAAACCGGGAACGGCGAACGGTAACGGCAGATGGATCCTTCCAAACGGTGGTCGCCAACGGGAACTGAAAAAACAAAAAAAACGGCAACGGGAAAGGCCTCTCGGCAAAAGTTAAAATGACACGGGAATGACCAGTTAAGAGGGGGCCCCACCGCGCGTCCACACTAAGCAGTCAAAGCTTAGTGTATGACACTTAAGCCCGGCCGTGAAAAACACGGTGCTAACATTGGCCATTTAAATATAAAGCATAAACAATCTCAACTCAGAAAGTGATATCCCAACCGCAGCAAGTAAATTAGACAATTTATTTGGTGAAAGTTAGCATATTATGTATTAGAAAAGAATTGGCCAATGTTGACAAGCGACATAGATGAGGCTATCATTTTATACAATTCATTTTATAATAATTGAAATAACTAATGTTGTTAGATTGTAAGAGAAGTACAATTCATTAAATATAAGTATGTTGAATACCTATCTATACATCATAATGACTTGCAATATAATCAGATGTTTCATTATTAGATTTAAAATCATCTAGTATAAAATACAATAGGTATTTCTAAATAAATTAGAGAGTCAATGGTACATCCTAGTATGGATGGGACAATATTCTCATACTATATTTCCATCAACTCCTATGTTTGTATCATTAGAATGCCATCATTATTCTCAAGTCATATCTTTCGCAACCTAGATCTATAATGTTACAAGGTGTGTAAAGATGACTTCATGCAAATTATTTACCAATCAAAGGTTATTGTGTAATTTCTCACACTAAACACAAAGAGATCATGAACTTTCTTTCATAGATAGGTCTAGTAGAGTATAATATGTAAGAATTGTTTGATCACCCCATAAAAGGTCTAGGATTACTTGTAACTGAAGACAACCTTCCACAAAAGATAGAACTAATGGAAATGCTATGAATCTAGAGAAATCATTCGATACAAAAAATAAACCAATACAATTACAATGAGGAAACTCTTGTTATAAAGACAAGCATAAAATCCTTGGAAAAAGTAATATCATGACAAGAATCTTAATCCTCTAATATGAAACACAAAAAATAAATACATAAATAAGCTTAAATATGTAAGTGTGAATATGAATATTATGAAATTAGCTAGGTAATATACCATGTTCACACCAACACTCCCCTTTAAATACAACTTAGGAAGTATTAAACAAATAAAAAAATACAAGGATGGATCCCAACTAGAAGGTCTTGTTAGGTACCCATGTATAAAAAATAAATCTCTCACAAATGGAGTGAAAGAGCCAATCTCACAAAAAGACTAGGATGGATCTCTTATATACCAAATTTGGAAGACTGTGATGTACTTAGTGTAAAGAAGAATTCAAAGAAACAAGAGATGGAGACTATGTGATTGCAATGTATGTCACCTAACTATGTTATTCATCCCATCATGATTTCTTCACATACGATGCTTGAATATGAACACTTAGAGATGAATATGCCAGTTGTCTAAAGAAATAATTCTCAACCATAGGATACTAAATCAAAGATAAATAAGATGACACATTTTGATTTGGATTAGAGTCATAGAAGCCAAAAAATACAATGGATATACCTATCAAAGGTGAAAGAGAATTAGGAGAAGCCTCAATATCATCATAACTATCAAGACCTACTAAAGAACCAAGTTGCTCTTATATATCATCATCACATGGTAGGTTATTGCAATCATAAAGGGGTATAATACTATCTAGAACAAAATTTTGGGAATGAGAGTAATATGGGCCTCCAAATATCTCGCAAATTTTATCCAAATATTGTATGGGCACTCAATATTCAATATGAAATAAATAGTGTCAAAATTAGCATTGCTATCAATTTATCTAAGGATGTAATTAGGTCGTGTAGAAGCTATAATATTGAGTGATGGAAACAATAAAAAAAATTAACTAAACAAAGGTAGAAAAGGGGTTGTAGATTGGTAATGTGACCTATGTAGCTTATAGCCACTATGCATTGAGTAAAACTAAGGGTTACTCCTTGTGGGACTAGGGGCTTCCTCCCACCCCATGTAGTATAATACTTACCATTAGTCTCTAATATGATTGGTGGTTGGAAAACCCTTTCCAAAACATTGTCGACATGGTAATGTTGATTATGATGTCAATCCTATAGACAATATCTAAAAAAAAAAAAAAAATTATTTGTAACTATATAAAAATTCTAATATTCACATTTGAAAATTTTACATAAAATATATTGTATTCTTAGTAGAATACTTGTATCTAATTCCTTAATTTTTTGATTTGTATAAACTAATATAGGTTTTAACTTTCATTTCTCATGAAGACCCAAAACCTTCTCTTTGTAACTTGTAATTTGACATATTTTCTCTTAGATATGATACTTGTTTCTAGAAAAACATGATACTGGCCCATTAGCGTACTATAAGGAACTATTATAATTTTCAACTTGCTCATCAATAATCATTTTAGATCTAAAAAAAATCATTGGAAAAACTTGATAAGATGTTGATACTTAGTCCTTATGATTTCTTGACTCTATTATGTGTGTTCTTCATCTTATGAACTAAAACTTGATTATTAATATTCTTGATGTGATCAATTTTCTAGTCTATGTGTACAATAGGAGAAATAGTGCCATCATAGGGAGGGGGGATTGTTGGATGATAGATATGATTGGTTTCGGGGGTGGGAAGCAATAGTTTTGAGTGGGTGGAAAGTAAGTGATTGATCTCCAAGTGGGAACCCTAATCCAGGGTGGGGGGAAATTGTATTGGCAGGCTTCAAGACCTAGCAAACTAGAATCTATTTCCTAGATAGTTGAACGGGATGGAGTAAGGGGAAGGGGTCTCCTTTTCCGGTATATGGAGAGGGATAGCCGCAGCCTGGGGCCTCACATTCATCTCATGGAGGAGTGGAGAGTTCTTCTTATCATAGCCCAGTGAGGATCAATCCATTATACTGGAGGAATGAGCCAGGTAGGTGGTGGGCTAATCAGAAATAGTTGTTTTCCCACCCTCAGGGAATTAGAATTCCCCCTACCTTATGGATCTCTTGTTCTTGGGGGTGTTGTTTATGATGAATGAGTTTGGTTTGGATTTTTTAGCCATGACTTTGTTATGAGCAAGGTTAATCATGCTTTGGAATGAACTCTTAACATATCCTTAATTTCTTTGTAGAAAATATGGATGTATGTCATTTTAATTTAATATCCCATCAATCAATAAGAACTTGGATATATTTTTTTAATATCTTGCACTGATTAGAATGTATTTGGATTTGATGGATACTATGGATCTTCAACCTTATAGACAATTTTCTTAAGAAAAGATTAAAAGTGAATGGTCCTAGGAGCTTAACCTATATAGAGAATTTAGTCAAGCCCTCTTCATAAACCTTAAATTCATAAGTATAATAGGATAACACTAAAACAATGTTATGGATGATCCAATAACTATGACAATTCAAGATAACAAGATCTAGTTGTGGCTCCTCGAATGTAGATGGAAAACACAATCTTAGTAGGAAATTAAATACACAAAAAGTTTGATAGGTTATGGGTTTCTGAAGCATGTTTCCTCTAGACAATAAGAGATTGTTCTAAGGGGATATGACTAAATAAATTATCAAACTATAAGACTTATACAACTAACAAAATAGAATCAACAATATCATCATCTTATTATAATTTTTGGGGACAAATTTATTCTCTTTTAGATGTCATGCTCTTTGCCATTTACAACAAAGATTGTAAAAGCGTACACAATAACCATGTTTAAAAACTTAATCTTCCCTAAAAGCACACTTAATAGTAAAGCCCAAAAATGTTTTATAAAGCAGATTGAAGGCCATCCTAAAAACCCTAAAATTGTACATAGAGCAAGCTCTCACGTTTGGATGATAAAAAACATAAATCATTTCCAATAATTTGAAGCAAAAAATTCTAAAACATTAGAAACTCAATCTTTAATGGTAGAAAGTTCAAAGAGATTGCTAAACAGCCATTAATATAAGTTGAAAGACACAACACGCTCAATCTACGACATAATGAAGAGTGGCCGGCTTGATTTTGTCTCTTATTTCGTTTGAAAAGACTTACTAACTGCCAGTGAAAAACACAGTGCTAACATTGGTCATTTAAATATAAAGCATATGCAAGCTCAAATCAGAAAGTGATATCCCAACTGCAGCAAGCAAATTAGACAATTCATTTGGTGAAAGTTAGCATATTATTTATTAGAAAAGAATTGGCCAAAGTTAACAAGCGATATAGATGAGGATATCATTTTACACGGGTGGACATCAATTTAAGGCGTCATTGTTGACAAGATCAAAAACACGTGATGTTGATTCAAAATAATCACCACCTCGTATGGAATCAAGGCATAAAATTTTCAAAAGATGACAGTTAATATTAAAAAATTATCAATATTTTTCTTATGTACTAAAAGGAAGGAAAAATAATCATCGACAGGCACACCATGGGATAGCTTAAATTTTATATATGCAGCCGTGTCGAACGAGAGATCGGGAATATAGGTTTGTCAAACACAGTGCCTACTAAAGAATTTATTATTAAAGACAAAAGTCTTAAGCCCACGTATCTTGAAAACGTAAAAGTCGACCAGTCTTCTAAAGCATGCTGAAAGAAACTCCCATAAGTCCTTACGGAATACATAGTTTACCGAGTATACAGTCTCTTAATGTAAAATTTTTTAGGAATTCAAAGAGATTCTTTAGTTAGCTCACAGTCAAATAAAGCAATAATAGTTATCTACAGGGAAGTTGTCAAGTATCCACAGGAAACAGCATTTATCCACATGAAGTTGTTAATTTGCGCTAACACTTAAATCCCTCTCGATCGTGGGTTTAAAAGAGGTTAGAGCAAAGGTCTGGTGCACAAGCTAGCAAGACATGGCGAGGAGCTTTAGAAAGAAGGTATGCAAGTTATTAGGAGCTCTTAAAATGGACGCAAGCAGCAGCAGATATGCCTTGCTGGGGAATGGAAGGAAGATCAAGATACAAATATCGTTCCCAAAGTCTGTTTTTCTGTGTTTGTTGGGTTAGAGAAACAACAATTTTTTGTGCATGTACACTATTTGAAGCATCCGATGATACGCTCTCTTCTGGCCATGTCTGCGGAAGAATATGGATTTAAGAAGATGGGGGTTCTCAACATTCCCTGTGACGTGGACAGCTTTCGGCTTGTGTTATCTATCGTTCATTCTGATCAGCTGTAACGCATTATCCTTGCAGCAGTTAGATCATCTTTGTTGCCCCATATATTTGTGTGTGCGCGTGCGCGCATGCGTAGGGGGATTAGTATTTTATTTTTAAGTTGATTTTCTAATATTAACTATTGAGCTATAAATGTAAAATGCAATGTATATTGTTAATTGAGTCACAATAAATAAAGTTCATTTTAGATATTTGAATGTGATTCAACAATCAAGTTGTTCATTGAACTCATGAATTATAATCATATTAAAAATATGTTATAGTTCAATTGTAAGTGCAATTCTCTTATGATAAACCATCAATGAGTACAAGTTTCATTACGCATAATAATTAAGAATATACTATAATTCAATTGTAATTATGTTTTCATTATGATGAATCATCAATGCATACAAGTTACATTTCATATAGTTCATTTTATAATAACTGAAACAACTAATGTCATTAGATTGTAAGAGAAGTACACTTCATTAAGTATACATGTATGTTGAATATCTATATATACATCATAACTACTTGCTGCAATATAATTAGAAGCTTCATTATTAGATTTAAACTCATCTAGTACAATGTACAATAGATATTCCTGAATATATTAGAGAGTCAATGGTACATCCTAGCATGGATGCGATAATCTCCCCATACTATATTTTCATCATAGTGTTGGTATGATTAGAATGTCATCATTATTCTCTAGTCATATCTTTGACATTCTAGATCTTTAATGTTACAAGATGTGGGTAAATATGACTTCATGCAAATTCTTTACCAATCAAAGGTTATTGTGTAATTTCTCACACTAAACACAAAGAGGTCATGAACTTTCTTTCGTAGATAGGTCTAGTTGAGTATAATATGTTAGAAGAGTTGATCAACCAGATAAAAGTCTAAGGATCACTTGTAACTGAAGACAACCTTCCACAAAAGAGAGAAGCAATTAAAATGCTATGAATCTAGAGAAATAATTAGATACAAAAATGAAATTAATATAATTATATTGAAGAAAATTTTGTTATGAAGACAATCATAAAATCCTTGGAAAAAAGAATATCATGACAAAAATTTTAATCCTATGATATGAAACAACAAAAAAAATTGACATAATTAAGCTTAAATATATAAGTGTGAATATGATTTCTTGATTAATGGATGGGAGATTAGCCCATGGTAGCATTTACCTAAAAAAATTGTGTGAATATGAATAATATGAAATTAGTTAGGTAATATACCATGTTCAAACCAACACCTCACTTTAAATGTAACTTAGGAAGTATTAAAAATACAAGAATGCAAGGATGGATCCCAACTAAAAGGTCTTGTTATGTACCCATGTACAAACAAATAAATCTCTCAGAAATGGAGTGAAAGATACAAACCCTTAAAAATACTAGGATGGATCTCTTATATACCAAATTTGGAAGACTATGATGTAGTTGGTGTAGAGAAGTATTCAAAGAAACAAGATGTGGAGACTATGTGATTGCAATTTATGTCACATAACTATGTTATAGGTGATCCCACAATACTGGTTTACAATTTCTAGGAGATCTTTATTTTTTCTGAAATCACATAGTTTTAGAAAATATAATGATTTAAGGCTTGAAAAGTTCCATATAAAGGATTCCAATTGAAGAGGGTTTTATCTAACCACCTTAGATCAAAACCCCTTGGATAGAACCCCACTAGTTTTAAACCATACCTACAACAGAGTCTCCTTTACACCTATCAAAATGTTGATTAAAAACCACTTTTGATTTACCTTTTGGGGGATCAAATGAATTCATTTAAAATTTATTTTTTGTAAGTATGTATTCTTTATTATAAGCTTCCCAAAAAGTATAATTTTTAAATAAATTTAATTTTATATTATATTTATTTTTATTTCTTGTGAAATTTGTGGTTTTTCACCAAAAATCAAGATCTTTGTATCTCCTATTACGTGGAAAAATACTAGATTATCAAAAAAAAGTTTGAAAAATATGATGCAGAATTAGTTATTGAATTACTTGATCCAATAAAAAATGAATTTTGATACATACAAAAAAGTTACGCATTATCACGATCATACAATAATACGGTGTAATTGATTTGACTTTGAAACTTGATTAAAAAGGAAAAATATTTAATAAACACTATGAAACCGGTGGAAGCACTAGATGTTAGTTAAAATATGGGTAAAAAATAGAATTTTATCCTTCATGGAAAAAAGTTATGCATTAGGTGGCGTGACCACTCTTTAAAAAATGGTGTTTACTGAAAAAAACTAGTTTTTGAAGGAGATGGAAAAAGAGGTTCAATCTGATTCCAAAAAATTTGAAAAAAATATATTTAGAATCTAAAGACAAAATGTCACAAATCACTAGTTTGCATCATCTTCAAATTCCTCATGATTTAACTACTATAACTGCCTGAAAGTGAAGATTTAGATAGAAAAAATTCTTTCAGTGTCTAATTTGCCAAAAATTATAAACTAGTAGTGTGGGATCACCCTTACTCATCCCATGATGATGTTTTAACACAAGATGTTTGAATATGAACACCTAGAGATGAATATGTCTATGGTGGAAAGAAATAATTCTTAACCTTAGGATACTAAATTAGAGATAAAGAAGATGGAGCGTTCTAATTTTGATCAGGAGTCATAGAAGCCAAAAAAATTAATGGATATACCTATCAGAGGTGAAAGAGAATTAGGATAAGCCTTGATATCATCATAACTATCAAGATCTACTAAAGAACCAATTTGCTTTTATATATCATCATCATATGGTAGGTTATTGCAATCATCAAGGAGTATAAGACTATCTACAACAAGATTATATGGGAATGAGAATAATATGGGCCTCCAAATATATCCCAAATTTGATCCAAAGAGTGTTTGAGCACTCAATATTGAGCATGAAAACATAGTGTCAAAATTATTATTGTTATCAATTTATCCAAGGATGTAATTAGGTTGTCTAGAAGCTATAAGATTGGGTGATGTAAAAAATAGAAAAATCTAACTAAACAATGGTAGAAAAGGGGTTGTAGATTGGTAATGTGACCTATGTAGCTTATAACCACTATGCATTGAGTAAAAATAGGGGCTAGTCCTTCTCAAACTAGGGGCTTCCTCCCACCCCATGCAATATAATACTTAGCCCTTAGTCTCTAATATGATAGATTGATAGATGGTTTGAAAACCTTTTCCAAAAAAAATTTGAAATGCTAATGTTGATTATGATGTCAACCCTATAGATGATACCTACAAAAATTTTAAAAAATTATTTGTCACTATACAAAGATGATGTAGTGATGGAACATGAGCTTCTAGAGGAATAATTTAGCTGATAGGCTATATTTAGCATCAACTAAAAGCCAGGAATTTGTCTCACGTCGAATTTTGTGCTACCAAAAAGTTTGTTGGGCTGGATTTTCTAATGTCAAAAAATTTTGTTGGGGTTGACGAGTAAAATAAATAAATTAAGTTTTGTAACCCGAGTTTTTACAGTTGTTGGTGCCTTATACCCACCTCATTCTTCCTATTCCTGGTACAAAGCTAGTTTCGACCACCTAGGAGCTTCTTCGTCATTGCCAAGATTCGTTATAAATCTACTTGAGACCTATTGTTCGTTTACTATGATTTTCGATTCGTCTGCTTGAAGAAAAAAAAATCAGCATTGTTATGGTTTCGTAATAGTTGTTGTAGAGAACTAAAATTTTTGCTCCATATTATGTGTTATATAATTTTGTCAGGATACCCTGTGACTCTACCATTAAGAACGGCCAAAGGAGTGTGGTGGCCCACTTGTGAACAAGGTATTGAATGGTTTTGTTGAATTATTCTTAGGAAGTGTGGACCCCCATCTCCAACTTACATTAGCAAAGCAAACATTCAAAGTGTTAGATCAAAATGCAAATATAAAATAAGAGTTCCCCATAAAATCCATCTGCATTGTTAGAAAATAAGGAAAAAGATGATATAATTGAGCAAATACAAACACAAATAACTATCCCTATTCAAAAACAAGACAAACACTTGATCTTATGGGGGGATTGATGCTATTTTGATATGGAAAATAGCCCTTTTCCAACCCCTTTAGATAAGCTAATGATAATGATGGACAAGATCATTTCTCAAATGAAGAGAGTGACCTTGTATGAGTGATTGTGGAGATGATTTGTGGAGTTGTGAACAAGATTAGTTCTCAAACCAAGAGAGTAACCTTGCATAAAAGTTGTAGATGAAATTGTGGAGGATTTGATGATGAATAAAGCTTTCCATTTATAGATTATTTGGATGAGAGGAATAGCCAAATGGATGAATGTGGGACAAAGATCAAGACCAATGAGTGAGGGAACTTGTCAAGTTGTGATGGTTGAGGAGTGTGCAAGATTTGGGAAATGTGCCCAAAGAGGGAAAATTTCAAATTTGAAATGAGAGTTAATGCTAAGTGGGGGACAAGAAAATGAGCAATAAATGCAATGTTGGAGGGACAAATCAACTTGTCAAATTTTTCAAACTTGAGGGAATATTCCCCATAAATGCCATATTGAGTGAAAATGAGGGTTTTAATAAATCAATATAAATTGATTTATTTGAAAAGTCAGGTGGGTTAGAGTTAGGCTAATTAGGATTAGGTTAGCTTAATGATGATTAGGTGAGTTTGACTTTTAGGACTTGGATATTTGATTTATTTAAATCAGAAAATGATGTAATATGATTTGGGATTTGATTAAATAAAGTCCTGATTTATTTGATGAATGGAATATGATTATCCATGATGTAAATTTGATGTATCTCTGAGCTAGCTTCCTTTCAAATTGCATTTGTATTAGTGGTTGAATAGAGATTTAAGGGTTCAGTATTTTGTGTCTAATAGTGAATGCCTAGATTTAAATCAAGGCAGTAGATTTGGGTTTTCTCTAAAATCTCTATAGTGAGTGGCGATATCTTTGTGTATTAATTTTGAACTAATTATGTGTTATATAATTTTGTCAGGATACCCTGACCCTTTACATTCGCCTAATTCTCCAGACAAGGTATGCATTTTTCTAGTTGAATAGAGATTTAAGGGTTCAGTATTTTCTATCTAATAGTGAATACTAGGATTTAAATAAAGGCAGTAGATTTGGGTTTTCTCTAAAATATCTATAGTGAGTGTTTGTGTATGAAATCGTGAAGGGAAATTCAAATAGCTTGTTTGGCATGGAGATAATTTTTGTGGGTTTGTTTCTATTCATTGTTTATTATTCCATTTACATTTTGATGTTATTCATTTCGAAGGCAGGATGCTCTATAGACACAAACCAAACAAGCATTGCAGTGTTGAATGGTATTGGAAACATTCACTGGGCTGCAATAGGGTGTTTAATACTAGTCGTAGTTATGTCAAACTAATTCACATATAGAAATACATCCATTGAGGAACAAACTAAATATTTATGTGTTGACCTGAAAAATAGATTTCACATTCAATTTTAACCAGAATGCCTTCTAAAGTCTATTGGGACCAAAATAGCCTTTTTTTTGCTCTTCTTGTTGAAGCTACAAATAGTAAATACTAATGCTATTCAAGAATTAAGCTTTTTCTTTACTAAAAACTTATCTAATCTGTGATATCACAATGTACTTAAGCCTATAATACTATTATCTGTATCCTTCTACCATGTTCACTCATGGTCACTTCTTGCTATGTTGTGCAAAGGAGATGTGTTAGGATTTAACCTATAATTTAGATAAATGAACACAGGTTTCCTGTTAGAGAGTGCAACTTTAGGACATAGCAAGCATATTGACTCAACAAGAATAGAAAAAATGCCCCACAACTCATACCTTAGCCTGAGTTCATTGACCATTTCATCTTTGCAAAAGCATTGATACAGGCAGCATGTTGCATGTTGCATGCTCTAATTTTTTCTAGAAGAAACTATTTGAATAAATAAAAAAGGAACTTTGGAAAAGAAAATCATTAATACAAAAGCTAAAATCCCATGTATGTCATCTGCAGTTGATGTACAAATTCCAACACAAGAAATGTAAAAGTCAAATTATCTTTAAGATCTATTTAAGAAGAATTGTATGAGATTTTCAATAGAAAATCAGTCATTCTAGAATGTGTATCTATGGCCCCAAAACTTAGATTGTCAACAGTTATTATTAGCCCTTCATGCATATTACCCCCTAAATTTTCGTGTAGCACCCATGCCTCATTTGTAATGGGGTTTCTGGAAACTGATGTTAGGTATATACATGACATTATATTCTTATCATTATTCGCAATAATAACCACCATACCTGTTACAAGAGTTCTTAATCAGGCTGTATTGCTCAAAATGCCCATATTTTGTCCCACAGCAACATAGTATCACAAAAACATTGAAAACAATGCTAATTCATGTGCTCATCCTTAATCACTTCATCTCTCCATCTTTGGATTATGTTATATCCAATGCATCAATAGTTGTTTTGATTCACTTCTTCTATCACTCTAAAGCATGCACCAGGAAAATCAGTTCTATAACATCCTAATGGTGTCATACCCATGCTTTATGAAACTATGCCAACTTTTCTTACTCTTCTTGATAGTTTTCACTCTCACAATTTTCAAATATTATATAATCTTGATCATATATGTTATTTGCAAAGGAGATGTGTTGTGTTTGGAAGAATTCTTTTTTTCCAAATGGGTTTCCTCCAAATCCTTTAAGAAATGTGGTGTAGTAAAATGCATACCCTTGCATTTTCACACTTATTTGGGCTCACCTTACTTTATTTATGCTTCTTTATGGCTTAATTGGTCCTATTTTGTGTCCACAAGCCCTATGAATGACATATTTTTCTAGTTAATCTCGACATTCTCCAATGTATAAGTGGTAATTTAATGACTCCATCAGTGTCTCCCTAATTTTTGGGTCGAGACTAAAACACCACTTAGGGTGTCTTAGTCCCCCAAGGCTCTCAGGACCATGATTTTGGCATCTCTAGATTAGGCCCATTTTTGGTTTCTATGCCCCAATTTTTTAGGACTTGGGACTAAGACACCACCTAAGGTGTCTTAGTCCTCCTTGAGTCATTTTCGAGATTTAATTTTAAATTTTGGTAGGATTTAGCCTCCTTTATTCAATGAATTCATATGTCAGCTTGGTGTGATATAATTTCAAGATATTAAGCATAAGTATAAATACAAGGTTCCTTGATTCATTTCAACCCAGGTCTTTTGTGAGATATTTTATCATAGCATAATTGAGTTCACAAGAGCATTCAAGAGAAGATTCGTCAAGCATTTGGAGTCATTTTCAGATTTCAAGCATCATATCAAAGTGTTTTCTTGCATCATGTGTGTTGTTGTGCCAACATTTGTGATGTAGACTTTTGATTCAAGCAAAGCAATTCAAGTTCAACCTATTAAACATTCAAGATCCATATCCATTGCAGCCATTACATAGAAGTGTGCAAACTTCATAAGGGTTTTGTGAGTTGTAGCATTGCATGTTTTTCATTTATCATTCATCCATTTCATTTCATTTTATTTCAAGGTTTAATTACCAACAAGGGTTTGACGAAGGTAAACCCTCATTCACTAATAAACAACAAGTATTTCCCATCTTGCACATTTGTGATTGCAGATCTAGGTTGTGGACTTGTGATACAGGAGCATCCAGTGGTGTGAGGGAAATCATGCATCACTCAAAAATATGCTTTCCAGTTATGTTCCTATTGTTTTCTTTTTGTAGATGTTTTTGCATTTCTGGATACCCTTTTCGTCGAATAAGAGTTTCCAACTTTCAAAAATACTTTTCTGCTTTTTCTACTCAACTGCTATTTTTAGCAGGTGTGAATTTGAAGGTGTGGGAAGATAGAAATTTATGGAAAGGTTCAAGACAGAAAAATAAGCACTTTGGTGAGAGAATCAGGTCAAGATCATTCACAGCTTTGAAAGTTAATTCGTTCCGGGCCACTTTGGCCCTAAAACCTCCTCAGTCCAATTGAGGCACTAAACTGCTCCGAGAGTCCTCCAAAATTTATAGTAACCCCCAAATTAGGAAATTTTTTGCTACATCATCTTTCTTCGGTAGCTTTCCCAAAAGGTATTATCATTGAAAATCCAACTACTTCTGATTAAAAGTTAAGTGGCTTCCGTGGTTGCATATTTTAAACGTGCTAATTTTCAAATGAATTCGAATTTCAATTTCAAATTGTAATTCTTGGTGCCAAACCACCAAAACTCATAACTGGAATGTTGTTTTTGGCTCCAAAAGGGAAAAGGGGCTATTTATGGGGGGATTTTTATGATTTTTGTAGCTTTTGGGGAAAAAGAGTTTGCATGTTGTGAAAAGGGGAACTTCTGTAATTTCTGTAATTTCTAAAACTTTTGTAGCTTGCATGTATCGCAAAGCTCGAGGACTTGGGATGCTCTGCATGTAAGATTTCCATTATTGAATAATAATAAAGTTTGCTAGTTGTGTGCATGATTTTTGTGTCTCAAAGCTTGTCTTCTGGGCCAGGGGTATCGTGAGCGTGGTTTTCTTTGAGCATGTGAACAGACATCGGTTTAAATTATAAAGCTCGCACTTAGACCAGTTGGTTGTGGGTTCAAGATCTTCAAGATGCCTCCAAGAGTGATTCCTCGTAGGTGTGGTGGTGCCAGAGGTGGAAGAGGTGGCAGAAATGCTAGTGGAAGAGATCTATTGGTGATCGAGGGTTTCAGAGCCATCCAGAGACAAATTCATGCATTGCGGGAACAAATGAGAAGAGAGTTAATCTCGAGGAGAGGAGAAAGTGAGGATGAAGAAAAGGTGGAAAGTTCAGACATAAAAGAGGAGGAAGAAGCAATTAATCAAGATCAGATGCGGATGATAAGGTCCATTTTGAAGATCGGAAAAAGACCCAAAATAAAAGTCCCAAGTTATTCCGGAAGTCTGAACCCGGAAGAGTTGATCAACTGGATCAACAAGCTAGACGAATATTTTGAGTATGAAGAAGTAGAGGACCTATATCAGGTTAAGTTTGCAAAAACGAAGCTGAAGGGCCATGCCAACATTTGGTGGAAAGAGGTCCAGTTGGAGAGAAATCAAGGGGGAAAAGGAAAGATTAGCAGTTGGGATCGCATGGTGGAGAAACTAAAGAAGCAATTCATACCAGTAGACTATGAGTTAGATCTGCTAAATAAATTGTAAGGGTTGAAGCAAGGAAGTAGATCTGTGAAAGAATACGTAATATTTTCTACAAATAAGCATGATCATCAGAACGGGCCATGTAGAAGCCAACAAGGAGAAGGTAGCCCATTATCTTAATGGGTTACGACCGAGCATTCAAGAGGAGCTAAGCCTAGTCAGAATGACCACCATTGAGGATGCATACCAGTTTTCTCTGAAAGTTGAGGAGAAGCTGAACAAAAGATTTGATAGCAAGCAAAAACGACAAGGAGGTCAAAGCAGAAGGGGTAGTGGAAGATCTTTTGGAAGCCGAAATGAGGATGAAAGGAGAAACAAGATGATGTGGGTACCTACCAAAGCCAAAGAATGATAATCTCTACCTCCCTCGTGATCAAAACGATGGTGATCAAAGAGGTAGAGGACATGAGGAAGATCTGGGCCAGGACCCGGAAGAGGTGGTTTCAGAGGAACTCGATTCCATTGTGGTGAAGAAGGGCATCAAGCCTATCAATGTCCGCAACACCAAGGAAGGATAGACAGAAGGCCAAAAGTTCATGGAAGGGTTGCACATTCAGATGAGGAGGCTCAATTCGAGCATTCAGATGATGTTGAAAGGGGAGAATCCCTAGTGGTTAGAAGAGCCCTAGTGACTAAAGAGAAGGAACTAGAACAAAGGAAGAATCTATTTCGCACAAGGTGCAAGTGTGAAGAAAAATCTTGTGATGTCATTATTGACAATGGGAGCATAGATGATCTGGTGTTAGAAGAGATGGTTATGAAGTTGAAGCTAAGGGAAAAGGCATCCACATCCATATCGCATTATCTAGTTAGCAGCTGATCACAAAGTTTTGGTCACCGAGCAGCCTCGGTGAAGTTCAAGATCGGGAGCCATCGATGAAGTAATTGCGATATCATCCCCATGGATGCATGTCACATGTTGTTGGTGAGGTCGTGGTAGTTCGATAGGCATGATGTACATAATAGCCATGCAAACACTTATTCCTTGATGAAGGATGGAGTCCGCCATAAGTTGAAACCCCTGAAGAAGGATGAAGAAAAGGTATGCAATAGTGCTAGAATTTTTTTTGTCGATGGAAGGAAATTTTTAAAAGGCACAGCGAGTGTGTATCCGCTATGCATTCATTCCGGAATGGAAAAGGGAAGATAGTGAGAAGGTTCTAGTAGAAGTTTCGACTATTGCACGAGTTTTAGAAGATTATTTCTGGATAATGTACTGAGGGTTTACCACCAATGAGGGAAGATCACCATCGATTGGACTTGATCCCCGACTAATTTTCCAAATGTTCTCATAGAATAGCTCCCCGCAAAATGAGCAGCTTTGAATAGAAAAAGTTCAGGATTTGTTGACAAAGGGTTTGATTTGAGAGAATCTGAGCCCATGTGTAGTACCTACCGTACTAGCACCAAAGAAGGATGGGGAGTGGAGGATGTGTATAGACTCTCAAGTCATAAATAAGATAACAATCAACTACAAATTTCCCCGCCAAGGATGGATGACCTGATGGATTGTTTGAGGGAGCCCAATACTCGCTACTAAAGATTGATCCAAGAGTGGCTATCACTCAAATTAGGATTCGGCTAGGAGATGAATGGAAGACTGCCTTCAAGACCAAGGAGGACCTGTACGAGTGGTTAGTTATGCCCTTTGGGCTAAACAATGCACCGAGCACATTCATGTGGCTCATGAACGAGGTATTGAAAGAGTTTATGGGGAATTTTGTTATTGTGTACTTAGATGATATTTTAATATTCAATAAGTCCCTGGGTGAGCATTTGCTGCATATTCAGAGTCTTTGAAAAGTTGAGAGAAGAGAAATTGTTGATTAATTTGAAGAAGTGTATTTTTGTGAAGGAGTTAGTGTACTTGGGGTTTGTTGTCTCGGTAGAAGGTCTCAAGATGGACTCAAAGAAGGTGAAGGCTATTCTGGAATGGCCTACCCCAAGAACTGCTACTGAGGTGAGATCTTTCCATGGTTTGGCCAATTTCTATAGAAATTTCATTAGAAACTTCAATAGTATTTGTGCACCCCTGACTAAAACAATAAGAGGGGATAGAAAAGAGTTCAAGTGGAGCACTGGAGAAGTGAAGATTTTTAATCTGTTGAAGCAGAAGGTGAAAGCAACCGTTTTAGCCCTCCCATATTTCAGTAAGGTGTTTCAAGTGGATTGTGATGCTAGTAGTTGTGCCATTGGAGCAGTGATGAGTCAAAAAGGTAAGCCCATTTCCTATTTCAGTTAAAACTTAAATGATGCAAAGAGAAAGTACTCTATATATGATTAAGAGAATTTATGCAATAGTTCAAGCATTAAAGAAATAGAGACATTATTTGTTGCGAAAGGAATTTGTTTTGTATACTGATCATCAAGCATTACAGTACCTAAGTAGTCAGGGAAAATTAAATCAGAAGCATATGAAATGGGTAGAATTTTTGCAGAGTTATACCTTTGTTTTAAAACATAGGAGTGGCAAGTCGAATAGGGTTGCAGATGCCTTAAGTAGAAGGAAAACATTGTTGACAGAGATGCAGATTGAAGTGGTTGGGTTCAATGAACTCAAGACATTATACCCTGAAGATCCTGATTTCGTAGAAGCTTGGAAAGCTTGCAAGGAGCATGTTACAGTTGACAGGATGAAGTGGCTAGATTTCATAATCCAGGATGGCATGTTGTTTAAGGGGAGCCAATTGTGTATTATGAGGAGTTCCATGAGGGAGAACCTTATAAAGGAGAGGTACAGCAGAGGAATGGCAGGACATTTTGGTCGGGATAAGACCATTTCCATTATCAGTGAGCATTATTATTGGCCTCAGTTATCACAAGATGTGAAGAAATTTGTGCAAAGTTGCAAGGTAAGTCAGATGGCTAAAGGAGTGAGCTAGAATACTGGGTTGTTTCAGCCCTTACCTATACCAGACAGGCCATGGGAGGATATAAGTATGGACTTGTTCTTGGTTTGCCAAGGACACGAAGAGGGAATGATTCAATATTTGTGGTAGTTGATAGGTTTTAAAAGATGGCATGTTTCATCCCATTCCAAAAGAGCCACGATACAGTCCACATTGTTGACTTGTTCTTCAGAGAGGTGGTGAGGCTACATGGTCTCACTAAATAGTATAGTCTCACATCGTGACACAAAATTTGTTGGGTACTTTTGGAGGACCTTGTGGAAGAAGTTAAAAACAGAGTTGAAGTTTAGTTCTGCACACCATCCACAAACTGATGGGAAGACTGAGGTTGTGAATAGAAGTCTAGGTAACCTACTGAGATGCTTGGTAGGAGATAAACCCAAGGGATGGGACTTGATCTTGCCCCAGGCAAAATTTTCTTACAACAATTCTATCAACAGAAGCACTGGTAGATCACCATTCCAGATTGTGTATGGAGGCAATCCCAGGACCGCTCCAGAATTGAGGAACATGGATCAAGAGAAGAAGACTAGTGTTGAAGCCGAAGAATTTGCAGAGCACATCAAGAATATACATGAGAAGGTAAGAGAACATATTAACAGGATGAATATGCAGTATAAGGCTAAGGCAGATCAGAAGAGGATGTATAAGGAATTTCAAATTGGTGATGAAGTGATGGTCCACTTGAGGAAAGAAAGGTTTCCAGTGGAACCTATAACAAATTGAAGATGAAGAAGTTTGGTCCCTATAAAATTGTGAAGAGGCATGAATCAGGGAATGCATATGAGGTAGAGTTGTCGAATGGAGTCAATATTTCCCTATGTTTTATATTTCAGATTTGACAGAGTATCATGAAGGTGGCATAGATGAAGTACCAACAATAGAATAGTGTGGCATTCTAGCACCTACTTCAAAGAATGAGCAGATTGAAGAAATCTTGGATAGCCATGTGGGAAGGAGTACCAAAAATAGGAAATATGAAGAATATTTGGTGAAGTGGACAGGAAGGCCTATGGAAGATTCATCCCGGCTGTCTAAGGCGGAGGTTAACCATTTGGGTTTTCCTCAACCATCTGAGATGTGACAGAGTCACTTCTCAAATTACCTTGGGTGTCGATGTAGGAGCATCTAGTGGTGTGAGGGAAATCTTGCATCACCCAAAAATATGTTTTCCATTTATGTTCCCCGTTGTTTGCTTTTGTAGATGCTTTTTTCATTTCTAGATACCCTTTTCGTTGAATAAGAGTTTCCAACTTTCAAAACTGTTTTCTATTTTTCTGCTCAATTATTATTTTAGCAGTGAATTTGAAGGCCTGGGAAGACAAAAATGTATGGGAAGTTTCAAGACGGAAAAATAAGCACTTTGGTGAAAGAATCGAGTCAAGATCATTCACAATTTGAAAGTTATTCAAGTTCAGTTTCAACTTTTTCCCTAAAAAACTTCTGAGTCTAGTTTGAGGCACTAAACAGTTCCGGATGGGCCCGAAAATTTGTGGAAACCCCAAAATAGGAAATTTGTGCCACATCATCTTTTTGAGAGCTTTCTGAAAAGGTATTATCATTGAAAATCCAACAGTTGGATTAAAAGCTATGGCTTCCAAAAGTTGGTGCATATTTTGGAAATGTGCTAATTTTCAAATGTGAATTTAAATTTGAATTTCAAATTGTAATTTTTGGCACCAAACTGCCAAAACTCATATCTTGAATGTTGTTTTTGGCTCCAAACCAAAAAGGGGTTATTTATGGGCTAGTTTTTGATATTTGGGGAGCTTTTTGGGGAAAAGAGTTTGCATGCTGCGAAAAGGGGATTTTCTGTAATTTCTGTAATTTTTCTAAAACTTTTGTAGCTTGCATGTATCGTAGAGCTCAAGGATTTGGGATCCTCTACATTGTAAGATTTTCATTATTGAATAATAATCAATTTTTCTAGTTGTGTGCATGATTTTTGTGTCTTGGGTTTTCTCCCTCGTCAAGTGGTATCAAAGTGGGTTTTCTTGAGCGTGTGAACAAATCGTCGATCATGAGGAAGTTTGCACTAGGACCATGGTTATGGGTTCAAAATCTTCAAGATGCCTATAAGAGTACTTCCTAGTAGGCATGGTGGTGCCAGAGGTGGAAGAGGTGGCAGAAATGCTGGTGGAAGAGATCCATTGGTGGCCGAGGGTTTCAGAGCCCTCCAGAGATAAATTGATGCATTGCAGGGACAAATGAGAAGACGATTAATCCTGGGACAGAGAGGAGAAAGTGAGGATGAAGAAGAGGTGGAAGATTCATACATAGAAGAGGAAGAAGAAGCAATTGATCAAGATCAGATGTGGCTGATAAGGGCCATTTCAAAGATCGAAAAAAGACCTAGAATAGAAATCCCTAGTTATTCCAGAAGTCTAAACCCGGAGATCGACTAGATCAACGAGCTAGAAGAATATTTTGAGTATGAAGAAGTAGAGGACCCAGATTAGGTTAAGTTTTCAAAAATGAATCTAAAGGGCCATGCCAATATTTGGTGGAAAGAGGTCCAGTTGGAGAGAAATCGTAGAGCAAAAGGAAACATCAATAGTTGGGATCGCATGGTTGAGAAACTGAAGAAGTAGTTCATACCAGTAGACTACGACTTAGATCTGCTGAAGAAATTGCAAGGGTTGAAGCAAGGAAGTAGATCTGTGAAAGAATACATAGAAGATTTTCACAAGATGATCATCAGAATGGGCCATGCAGAGGCCAACAAGGAGAAGGTAGCCCGTTAGCTTAATGGGTTACGACCGAGCATTCAAGAGGAGCTAAGCTTGGTCAGAATGACCACCATTGAGGATGCATACCAATTTTTTCTGAAAATAGAGGAGAAGTTGAACAAAAGATTTGATAGCAAGAAAAAAGGATGAGAAGGTCAAAGCGAAAGAGGTAGTGGAAGATCTTTTGGAATCTGAAATGAGGATGAAAGGAGAAATAAAGATGTGGGTACCAATCGAAGCCAAAAAAATGATAACTTCTACCACCCTCATGATCAAAAAAATGGTGATCAAAGAGGTAGAGGATGAGGAAGATCTGGGCCAAGACCTGAAAGAGGTGGTTTCAGAGGAACTTGTTTCCATTGTGGTGAAGAAGGGCATTGATCCTATGAATGTCCACAACACCAAGGAAGGACAGACAGAAGGCCGAAAGGTCATGGAAGGGTTGCACATGTAGATGAGGAGGCTCAATTCAAGCATTCAGAGGATGCTGAAAGGGGAGAAGCCCTAGTGGTTAGAAGAGCCCTGGTAACTGAAGAGAAGGAACCAGAACAAAGGAAGAATCTATTTTGCAGAAGGTGCAAGTGTGAAGACAAATGTTGTGATGTCATTATTGATAGTGGGAGCACAAATAATCTGGTGTAAGAAGAGATGGTTATGAAGTTGAAGTTGAAAAGGGAAAGGCATCTACATCTATATCAGATTGCCTAATTGCAGAAAGACCACAAAGTTTTGGTCAATGAGCAGTGCCTGGTGAAGTTCAAGATCGGGAGCTATCGTGATGAGGCACTCTATGATATCATCCCCATGGATGCATGTCACATGTTGTTGGGGAGGCCATGGCCATTCGATAGGCGTGGTGTACATGATGACCATGCGAATACTTATATCCTAATGAAGGATGGAGTCTGCCATAAGTTGAAACCCCTGAAGAAGGACGAAGAAAAGGTATGCAATAGTACTAGAATTTTTTTTGTTGATGGAAGGAAATTTTTAGAAGGCATGAAGCATGAGCGTATGTGTTATGCATTGATTCCTAGAATGGAAAAGGCAGATACTAAGAAGATGCCAGTAGAAGTTTATGGACTATTGGATGAGTTTTAGGAGATTATTTCTGATAACGTATCTGAGGTTTTACCACCAATGAGGAAGATCAGTCATCATATTGACTTGATCCCTAGAGCCAGTTTTCCAAATAAGGCAACTCATAGAATGACTCCTACAGAAAATGAGGAGTTGAATAGAAAAGTTCAGGATTTGTTCAAAAAGGGTTTGATTTGAGAGAGTCTGAGCCCATGTGCAATACCTACAGTACTACCACCAAAGAAGGATGGGGATTGAAGGATGTGTACAAACTCCCAAGCCATAAATAAGATAACAATCAAGTGCAAATTTCCCTTACAAAGGATGGATGACCTGATGGATTGTGTTAGTGGAGCCCAGTACTTCACAAAGACTGATCTAAAGAGTGGATATCACCAAATCAGGATTCACGAGCAAGATGAATGGAAGACTACCTTCAAGAACAAAGAGGGCTTCTACAAGTGGTTAGTCATGCCCTTTGGGCTAACCAATGCACCAAGCACATTCGTGCGGCTCATGAACGAGGTACTGAAAGAGTTTCTAGGGAATTTTTTTATTGTGTACTTAGATGATATTTTAATATTCAATAAGTCCCTAGGTGAGCATTTGATGCATATTCGTAGAGTCTTTGAAAAGTTGAGAGAAGAGAAATTGTTGATTAATCTGAAGAAGTGTAGTTTTGTGGAGTTAGTGTACTTGGGGTTTGTTGTCTCGGCAGAAGGTCTCAAGATGGACCCAAAGAAGGTGAAGGCTATTCTAGAATGGCCTACCCCAAGAACTGCTATAGAGGTGAGATCTTTCCATGGTTTGGCCAATTTTTATAGAAAGTTCATTAGAAAAGTTTCAATAGTATTTGTGCACCCCTAACTAAAACAATGAGAGGGGATAGAAAAGAGTTCAAGTGGAGCACTAGAGCAACGAAGATTTTTGATATGTTGAAGTAGAAGGTGACAAAGCAACCATTTTTAGCCCTCCCATATTTCAATAAGGTGTTTCAGGTGGATTGTGATGCTAGTGGTTGTGCCATTGGAGCAGTGATGAGTCAAGAAGGTAAGCCCATTGCCTATTTCAATGAAAACTTAAATGATGCAAAGAGAAAGTACTCTATATATGATCAAGAATTTTATGCAATAGTTCAAGTATTAAAGAAATGGAGACATTATTTTTTTCCAAAGGAATTTGTTTTGTAGATTGATCATCAAGCATTACAGTACCTAAGTAGTTAGGGAAAATTAAATCAGAGGCATATAAAATGGGTAGAATTTTTGCAGAGTTATACCTTTGTTTTAAAGCATAGGAGTGGCAAGTCGAATAGGGTTATAGATGCCTTAAGGAGGAGGCAAACATTGTTGATAGAGATGCAGATTGAAGTGGTTAGGTTCAATGAACTCAAGACATTGTACCCTAAAGATCCTAATTTCGTAGAGGCTTGGAAAGCTTGCAAGGAGCCTGTTACAATTGACAGGATGAAATGGCTAGATTTCATAATCCAGGATGGCATGTTGTTTAAGGGGAGCCAATTTTTTATTCTGAGGAGTTCCATGAGGGAGAACCTTATAAAGGAGAAGCACAGTGGAGGAATGGCAGGACATTTTGGTTGGGATAAGACCATTTCCATTATCAGTGAGCATTATTATTGGGCTCAATTATCACAAGATGTGAAGAAATTTGTGCAGAGTTGCAGGGTATGTCAGATGGCTAAAGGATTGAGCCAGAATACTGGGTTGTACCAGCCCTTACCTATACCAGAGATGCCATTTGAGGATATAATTATGGACTTTGTTTTTGGTTTGCCAAGGACACAGAGAGGGAATGATTCAGTATTTGTGGTAGTTGATAGGTTTTCAAAGATGGCACATTTCATCCCATTCCAGAAGACCCACGATGCAGTCCACATTGTTAACTTGTTCTTCAAAGAGGTGGTGAGGCTATATGGTCTGCCAAAGAGTATAGTCTTAGATCGTGACACAAAATTTGTTGGGTACTTTTGGAGGACCTTGTGGAGAAGTTAAAAATAGAGTTGAAGTTTAGTTTGTCACACCATCCACAAATTGACGGGTAGACTGAGGTTGTGAATAGAAGTCTGGGTAACCTACTGAGATGTTTAGTAGGAGATAAACCCAAGGGATGGGACTTGATCTTTCCCCAGGTAGAATTTTCTTACAATAATTTTTTTAACAGAAGCATTGGTAGATCACCATTCTAGATTTTGTATAGAGTTAGTCACAAAACCACTCCAGAATTGAAGAAGATGGACCAAGAGAAGAAGACTAGTGCTGAAGCCAACGACTTTGCAGAGCACATCAAGAATATACATGAGAAGGTAAGAGAACATATTAACAAGATGAATATGCAGTATAAGGCTAAGGCAGATCAGAAGATGAGGTATAAGGAGTTTTAGATTGGTGATGAAGTGATGGTCCACTTGAGGAAAGAAAGGTTTCCAGTGGGAACCTCTAACAAATTGGAGATGAACAATTTTTGTCCCTGTAAAATTGTGAAGAGGCATGAATCAGGGAATGCATATGAGGTAGAGCTTCTGGATGGATTCAATATTTCCCCTATGTTTAATATTTCAGATTTGACAAAGTATCATGAAGGTGGCGTAGAGGAAGTACCAACAATAGAACAATGTGGCATTCCAGCACCTACTTCAGAGAATGAGCAGATTGAAGAAATCTTGGATAGTCCTGTGGAAAGGAGTACCAAAAACAGGCAATATGAAGAATATTTGGTGAAGTGGATAGGAATGCCTGTGGAAAATTCATCCTGGTTGTCTAAGGCAGAGGTTGATCATTTGGGTTTTCCTCAACCATCTGAGACGTGACGTGGTCACTTCTCAAATTACCCTAGGTGTCTGATGCAGGAGTATCCAGTAGTGTGAGGGAAATCTTGCATCACCCAAAAATATGCTTTCCATTTATGTTCTTGTTGTTTGCTTTTTGTATATGTTTTTGCATTTCTGGATACCCTTTTCGTTGAATAAGAGTTTCCAACTTTTAGAACTGCTTTTCTGCTCAACTGCTCAACTGCTATTTTTAGCAGGTGTGAATTTGAAGGTGTGGGAAGACAAAAATTTATGGGAAGGTTCAGGATGGAAAATAAGCACTTTGGCAAAAGAATCAGGTCAAGATCGTTCACGGTTTGAAAGTTATTCAAGTTCCAGTTTCTTCTTTTTGCCCTGAAAAACCTTCTGAGTCCAGTTTGAGGCATGAAACGGTTCCAGATGGGCCCAAAAATTTGCAAAAACCCCAAGTAGGGACTTTGGGCCAAATCATCTTTTTGAGAGATTTCTGAAAAGGAATTATTATTGAAAATTTGATAGTCAGATTAAAAGTTATGGCTTCCAGAAGTTGGTGCATATTTTGGAAATGCACTAATTTTTGAATGTGAATTTAAATTTGAATTTCAAATTGTAATTTTTAGCACCAAACTGCCAAAACTCATATCTCGAATGTTTTTTTTGGCTCCAAACCAAAAAGGGGTTATTTATGGGCTAGTTTCTAATTTTTGGGGAGCTTTTTGGGGAAAAGAGTTTACATGTTGCAAAATGGGGATTTTTGTAATTTCTATAATTTTTCTGATACTTTTGTAGCTTGCATGTATCACAGAGCTCAAGGATTTGGGATCCTCTACATGTAATATTTTCATTATTGAATAATAGTAAAGTTTTCTAGTTGTGTGCATGATTTATGTGTCTCAGGTTTGCTCCCTCGTCAACTTGAAGATCACTTGTAGTGCAAAGTTGAAAAAGTTCAAAGTTACATTACAAAGTTTTCATCTCCATGGAAACTCACTTACAAGCCTTATTCAGAAGTTTCAGAACCTAAAACTAGAAGGGAAGCTTGTGTAGACCTTGGAGCTCAAGATCCTATTGAGAGTTTGTAGAAATTTAGAATGGGACTAAAATGCCATCTAAGGCATCTTAGTCCTCCTAGGCTCAATTTTTAGAGATTCTCAAAGATCTGGTTCTGAGATTCGAAGACTCTACATTTGCCCTAAAAAATAGTAGCAGGACTAATACGCCATTCTGGGTGTCTTATTACTCAACATATTTTGGTAGCCTCTTTGCATTTCCAAAATCCTCACGACATCTCTAGATTTCTTGCGTGCACACATACCATCCCTTGTTGTATAATTTCATCATTTTCATCTTTCAATTAGCTTGCATTGTTAATTTTAGGTCATTTTGCATATCACAACGTGTTTTCAAACATTTTCTTTTCTAAGCATTTGTTTGGTGGTGAACCCCTTAGAACTTAATAAACCCTTCCTAGGACCCTCCTGATTGAGAATTGGCTCACCTAGAGAGGTTGTTAGTCAATCCAATTAGGACTCTTAGGACATTAATGAATGGTTGAATTGAGAAAAGTGTGATATCTCAAAAATGTATCCATTTTCCCCTTCATCATTTTGCTGAACCCAATGCTTTTTTTCTTTTTTGATTTAGAGTCTATTAAGTCCTTAGATCTACATAGCATTCATTCTTGTATTGCATCTTGCATTAGCGAAAGTGCATCTAGGTATCTTGCATCTTGCATTAGTGAAATTGCATTTATGGTTTCCTATATTTCTATTAGTGAAAAAGTGCATATAGGTTGCATATTTACTTTATTGCATCATTTCATTTCATTGAAAATTTGAAAATTACATTATTCTTCATCTTCATTGCATTCTTAATGCATTCAAAATTCAAAAAATTGTATTCAAATATTGCATTCAATTGCTTGTCTCTAGCTACTTTTTCTTGCACTTATTTGCACATTTTTTTATTTTTTAGCATCAGAATACTACATAGGAAATATGTAAACACTGTTGACATACCAGAATTCCCTACTTTTCTACCAAAAAACCTAAGTTGTTAGGACTAAAATTCCCTTCCTAGCATCTTAGGCCCTCTTAGGATTTTTGCTTCAGAAATCTTTCTTTGTTGTTTGCTATCTATTTTAGCCTCTAGAACTTTAAAATCTCATCAAGAGGACCAAGACGCCCTTCCTAGCATCTTAGTTCCTATTGACTTTGATTCTCAAGTTTTTAGGATCTGAAATTGCTTTTCTATGCTTTTTTGGGCTACTTTATGTTTTATGTTTGAGTTTCCAGAATTGTTGTTATTCCAATTTCTTTCATTTCAAATGTAATTTCAAGTATAGGATATTGTGTTCATTGCACTTTCTGTGGTTTATCCCTTGTATGAGTACTTTGTGTCCTACTGCTAGTATTGTGTTTAGATGAAGTGCAAGACTCATTGCATCCTGTGAAGACACTTCTTGTGGATCTAGGGTTATCAATCTCTCTTACTTCTGGTATTGGCACTAGTTCACTAGGCATGGACCATGCCTTTGACACCTCCTTTTCTATACCTACCTTTCCTAAAAGTGTTGTGTCAAGTGTCCAAACAATAATTGATCATATTCCTCAAGAAAACATAATGAAAATGTATGAAGACTTAGCTCATTTACAAGACAATGTAAGTATTGAAAACATTTCAAACACTATTATACCTCCATAGAGAACCTTCACCGTATGATGGAAAGTGATGAGGGATTAGAATTTGTGCATAACCTAGCTCAAACCTTTTCAAAACATCTTCCTTCTCGACCACAAATGGTGCTCAAGCTTCAAACAATATGCAAAGACAAGGAGGAAATAAAACTCCTCCCTATTCAACCATAACCTCAATTCCCACCTATATCATTCCTCAAGTGACCACAACAATGCAACCAACTAGTAGCATCCTTCTGACCTTGAACATTTCCACTAGTGTTCCTTATACTTATGTGGAACCTAATCTTATATCTCCTCTAGTAAGCAACTCATTCATTAGTCCTTCCAACACATACATACCACCACCCTATTCATCTTCATCACCTACTACAAGTAATGACCCTATTATTAACCGCCTCTTACAAATCCTTCCATCCATCCAACGTCAAGTTTCCACCATCAATCAAAATCAAAATGGTCCACCCTCATACTATGTCAAGAGCAATCCATTTTCCCTGGAGATATTAAGAACTTTGGTGCCACAAGCCACAAAAATCCCTAGATTTGAGAAATATGGAGGAAATGGGGATCCTACTAATCACATTAATTCCTTTACTACTTTGTGTAGTGACTTTATCCTTGAAGACAAACTGTTGGCTAAACTCTTTCCTCGCTCCTTGAAATACATTGCTTTGGATTGGTTTTCTACATTACCGAATAACTCAATTTGTTAATTCAATGAACTTTTTGAGGCCTTTATTAACCACTTCCAAGTACACATGGTCCCTAAAATGACGTTGGTTGATTTGATGATATGCAAACAAAATGAGGGTGAAAAACTCACTGACTTTATTTCATGCTACTAATCACTTTATTCCCAAATCAGTGTGAAAGTTCTTGATTCCCACCTTCAAAAGATGTTTGTAGAAAACTTACAAAGAAAGATAAGGGATAAGCTTACCATGATGAAATTCCCTTCCTTCATGCATTTATGCACTGCCCTTCAAGACCATCAAAATTCTCTAACCAGTAGTGAACCAAAAACCACCTCTACCCATCCCAAAAAGATTGAAACCTCAAACCAAAACACTTACCAACCTTTCTAAAGAAAAAATAAAATTCTCCTTCACCTAAATTCCACCTCTCAACCTACCCAACCAATTGATACCCAAGCAGTTGCTATAAAGAAGAGTAATCCTTATATCTTTGGGGATCCACAAAGATAGTTTACTCCCTTACCTGACACACTTCATAAGATTATGACCCAATTCTCTTAAACAAAAACATGCTTAACTTACCTCTCGTTCGACCCATTGACCCTATCAATCCATTACCTTTGAACTTCAAACACAATACCTATTATGCTTATCACCAATAAAATGGACATGATATGGAACATTGCAAGCATCTTAAACGTCTCAAGTGCAAGATCTCATTGATTCTAATCATATCCAAATTGGAGGTGTGAATGTCAAAGGTAATAAGCTTGTGGCTCCTCCCAACAAAAACATGCAAATCTTTACAAATCACTTGCCCAACATAATATTTCATTTGTTAAGGCTAGTGAAACTAAAACCGATGTGATGAATGTTGACACGGATGATGAAAATCTGAGCAATCATGAGCAAAGTCCTATGGATGATGATGAATAGAGTCCCATGGATACTAATGAACAAATTCCTATTGATACAATGATAGGAGTGGTTGACATTGAGCCTCGTACACAACAAACCATTGACATTACTTTCTCTTCAAAAGAAACGATCAAACATGCACTTGATGGTCCTCTTTACATAGCCGGCAGAATCAATAACAAGCCCACTCTTGGGATTTTAATTGATCTCATCTATGGAGAGAATGTGATCATAGAAGAACTTTTATATGTGAATGAACTTTCTCAAGATAGATATGATAAACTAAAAGCATGGATTAAAATGCATGATGGTTTTTCTTGTGTTGTGATGGGCTCAATCATATTCCCTTTACAAGTAGGACTAAAGAAATCAAATGTATCATTCTCTATCATATCTAATTCAAACCAATTTCATGTGAAGTTAGGCTACAAATGGCTTTGCTCCATGAATGTTGTCCCATTTGTTGTCCATAAGTGCTTGAAGTTTCTAGTTGGAAATGAAATATTCACAGTGAACCATAGTGGCTTTATACCCCCGTCTTCCCATGGAATCTTTTCCTTAGATTATTTTTGGCTTGAACCGATGGAACCTATAAGACCTTGTGAAGACTTCCTTTTCCTATCCTACCAAAGATTCAAAGCCAAATGCATAGCCAAACTATCTCTTGAAAACTTGCCTCCACCCATTCTTGAACCTCTGCAACCTAAAGAAAACAATGTTAAGTCTAAAACCCTTCCAACAAACTGAAGCACCCTTCAAAATCTGCACAAACTCTAAAATCTAAAACATGGGTTAGTTATATGAAAATTTATCAAATGCTCCTATGAAATAACATCTTATGATTTAAAATGCAACAAATAACAAAAGGGATCAAAAAGACATTACAAAAGAATAGCATTTACCTATTCCATATTGGATTGGTGTCACTTGTGCAAGGTGACCCTTTCCCAATCCTTGCTAAGATCAATGATAAATGCCTTGAAGATGGAGTGAAGTGGACAAAATTAGTTCTCAATTGAAGAGAGTAAGTTTGCATAATATTGTAGATGATTTGATGAAGAATAAGCCCTCTACTTATAGATTCTCAAGTTGAAAGAATGCTCATAAGAGAGCAATGTGGAATAAAGATTTGACCAATGAGATGAAGCCACTTGTCACATTGTGAGTGGTTGAGGAATGTGCAAGTTTTGATCAATGTGCCAAAGAGGGGGAGATTCAAATTTTAATTTGAGAGTTAAATGCTAAGTGGGGGACATGTAAGAGAGAAGTTATTGCCATGTTGGAAGGGACAAGTCAACTTGATTTTTCAAATTCAAACTTGGAGAATATTCCCAAAAGATGCTTTGTTGAGGGAAAATGGGGAATTTATAAATGAATTAAAATTCTTTATTGGTGCAAGTGGGAAAAGCTAGAGGATGTGATGGGTGGTTAGATTAGGTTAATCAGGATTAGATTAACTTAGATGATGATTAGGGGCTTTGACCCATTTGACTTAAATATTTTGATTTGTTTAAATCAAGAGGAAGAAATGTGGCTTTTGAGATTTAATTAAATAAAGTTTGGTTTATTTAATTAAAAGGATGATGCAAGATAAAGGTTAATTAATTTGAAGAGGATGGATCTAGGAGATGATTTATGAAAGATGAAATGTTAGGATTTAATTGATTTATTTAAATGAGGTAATGATGAAGTGAATTTATTTAATTGAAGGATGAAATGTTAGATTTGATTAAATGAAGGTTATCTAATTAAACTAGTGGATTGAAATGTATGCATATTTTGTGTGTCTACATTTTGCCCCTCTTTGAAGAAATGTACTTGTTGTGTTGGTTCAAAGAATAAACTTACCACGAACAAAATTCAAAAAAATTCTGATTTTTTTGGATGCCCCAGTAGAAAGAAGTACACTAGTATATTGCCCCCTCAAGAGATTGAGTGAAAAGATTCGGTTTGAGGGTCGATCTCGCGATAAAGAGGTTCAAAATAGATGGTTATAGATGATGATGCAAATGAGATGGTTTTGAGATGCTTAGAATAACCAATCTATATTATCCTAAACAACTTAAATGATGATATGATGTGAGATGGATGAGATGGATGATGTGATATGATATGATTATGCAAATGTATGATTTTATGAGATGCTTAAATTAACATATCTATATTATGATGATGAACATGCATGTGAGATGATATGCAGAATACTAATGGTTTGTGGATGTAGGATGGATGCACTGGTGATGATGATTAACTATTCATGACGTGATGTTAGTGTAGAAAAGAAAAAATTAGATGATGAAAAGAGGTTCCAACAAGCCAACTTTATGACAGATGATGATGAGAAATAGATGATTTGCTTATCAAGGATTGGGATTTTAAAAGGGTCGCTTACCTTATGTTTGATAACACGCATAAGCATGATGTATCAAGGTATAAAGGACCAAGATGGCGTTGTACTTAGTGTGATGGACTTTGACTCGACAAATAGATAAGAGTATTCATGTTCACACCTGACATACGAAAACCTTGCTAGGATGCATTTTCTTGGACCAAAACACGGAAAGGTCTAACATATCAATGCAATAGTCAACAAGTTTCCCAAAACACCCTCCATACATATCTAACAAAGCAAGTATTCACCAAGGTTATTTTACAAGAATGTCCAACAAGCATAGTAGACAAAAGATAATGAGCATTGCCCCATTACTATTTCTCTAAATCCCTTTGCTTGGACATCATTGAGAGGTTATTGGAATGAGCACAAAGAGATAAGTCAAAAGACCAAGATAAAGTAAACAAACAAGTTGATGTTCTTCAATACTGCTAACCAAAAGGAAATGTGTTTCTAAGGATAAGAACTGAAACTATTCCCAAAATATAATGCCCATTGTAGGAAGGATGCATCCTAGGACATGTTAGTGGATGGTGGAACATCATTTTGTTTATCCAAAGTGTTCTTTCTGATAAATAATGCCCATTGTAGGAAGGATACATCTTAGGACATGATATAATCAGATGATTAAAATGGGACTGATTGGATGATAGTCTATTGACACAAAGTTCACCAACTTGTTTACGTACTGACTTAAACCTGAGACTTGACATTTTTGAGTTTTACATTTAACCTGCTAGACTTGTTTATGATTGTTTCACCAAAGGTTGAGGATGACAATCGTTTATTATGACCAATGTTATTGTAGGTGCAAGTGAGATGAGACGAATGTATTTTTTCAAATATTTGGATGTTTTTGACATTTTGCAATGTTTTGAGGTTGTTTTTGGTATTTTTGAGATTTTCAAATGTTTTTATTTTTTTATTTTTTGATATTTTTGGGTTTTCTGAGATTTTGACCAAGAGACTAACCTAAAGACCTATCCTAGGGGCCTCGAGGGCTGATCAATAGATTAGCCTTGCCTATGTTATACACGCAGAGACCACGTAGTTCGACTAACAAGTTGATTGATTTATAGATGATGATATACATGATGAAATGTCAGTTTATTATGACAGACTCCTAAAGGTCTGACCTAAGTGTCTCAGGGGATGATCAAAGATCAACCTTGCCTACGTTCAAGGCTTAGAGACCCATAGTTCAACAAGATGACTTTTTTTTGACTTTTTGACTAAATTTTTGACTGGTTTTGGGATTTTGATATGTTTTGAATGTTTTTGGATTTTTTGATGTTTTTAGATTTTTTGATTTTTGATGTTTTTTGATTTTCTAATGTTTAGGAATTTTAAGAATATACATGAATCCGATCCGATGAGAACATGCCCCTAGCGTGATGCAATAGACTACCTCGATAAACGTGGGACAAGCTGACCTTGAGGATGGGCCAAGTAGTACTAGGAGGGATCATGATATGAACACAGGATCAAGCTATGATGCGAATGTGGGTGGATGAGTGATAGATGGAGATTTGAATGAGATGGATGATTTAAATGTAATGGATGGATGATGTAGAACAAACCGTAAAGATCCTAGGGATGGAAAATGCTTATTTACACAAGGCGCCTATTTGTTAGGTTTTCACCAAGGTACTTGTCCAAAGTGCCATCGAAGTGGTTTTCACTAGAGGACGATTTTTTTTCTTTACTATTTTTTATTCTTTTTCTGATTTTTTTGGATTTTTTTGCTTTTTTAATTTTTTTGTTGTCACCAAGATGCCTGTTTGCCAAGTTTTTGCCAAAGTAACCATTTTTTCAAGACATTTTATGATTTTTTTATTTTTTTTTAGTTCTATATGTTGAAAGATTTAGGCATAAAATTTTTTGAGATGAGAGTTATTCATGGGCTCTTGCAAATGTTCCCCTTCGAGTGTTGATAACTGATATGCCCCTAACTTATAACTTGATGTGATAATGAATGGTCCCAACCAATTGGGTTCAAATTTTCCTTTGCTACTTAGATTTGGGACATTCTTCTGATTCTCCTTTAATACCAGTTCTCTCACTTGGAAGGTCCTACTTCTGATTTTCTTATTATAGCTCCTTTTGAGTCTATTCTAATAGACTTGCAAATGATTTAAAGCATCTATACGTCACTCATCCAGTAGCTCTAGCTCATTTAGTCTTGATACTCAATACTTTTCATCCGTGATGAGGTTTTGCAGTGATATCCTGAGTGATGGGAGCTCAATCTCAATGGGAAGTACTGCTTCTAATCCGTAGACCAAGGAAAAAGGGGTGACGTTGATGGGTGTGCGGATACTGGTTCAATAGGCCCAGAGGGTGGGATTAAGTTGTAGATGCCAGTCACGACCTGCATCACTGACTATTTTCTTAAGGATTTTCAAAATAGTTTTATTAGTAGCTTATGCTTGGCCATTGCCTTGGGGATAGTATGGGATGGAGAAGCGATGTTGGATTTTGAATTTTTCACATAAGTCATGGACATCATGATTCTTAAATGATGTCCCATTATCTAAGATAATGGCTTGTGGAACACCATAGCGGCAAATGAGATAGTTTAGGATGAACTTTGATATTTCCTTCCTAGTTATATATGTCATGGGTATGGCTTCCACCCACTTAGTAAAGTACTTTGTGCTGGTTATGATGAATTTGTGGCCATTAGATGAAGTGGGAGTGATTTTCCCAATGAGATTGAGTCCCCACTATGAAAAGGGCCATGGTGTGATGATGGGATGAAGCTCTTGAGCTGGAGCATGGATGAGGCCCCATGTTGCTGACATTGTAGACACCTTCTAACATATTCATGTGCTTCTCTTTCCATTTTGGGCCAATAATACCCCATCCTCAATAATTTCTTGGCTATAACCATTCCACTCGAGTGTGAACCACAGATATCATTATGTACTTCAATTAGAGTGGTCAATGCCTCCTCAGCATTTAAGCAGCGTAGTAGGGTCCTTCTATGCTTCTACAATATAGGGTATCTCCTAGGGTGGCGAATCAGGATGCCTTTTTAACAAAGGTTCATTTTAGGTTTGAGGGTAAGTCGGTGGGTATCACTCCTTTTCGAAGGTATGTATAAATGTCATGGTACCAAGGATCACTGGGACCAACAATTTCACACACTAATTCTGATTTTGGTACCTTGAATGTAGGTACGAGAAGTTGTTCTATCAGGAATTCATATTTTGGAACATTGTGAGGGATGTCTATTAAGGATCCAATTATTGTCATGACAACTGCTACTCTATTGTTGGCTCTAGGAATCTGCTCAAATGTAATTTTGATGAAGGATTCTTTAAGAGTCTCCACCAGTTTCTTGTATGGATTGAGCTTATCGTCTTTAGTTTGGTACTCATCATTCACTTGGTTTATTATCAATTGAGAGTCTTTGTATACTCTTAGAGCTATAATGTTCCACTGCACTTATATTCTAAGACCTATGGTTAAAGCCTTGTATTCTGCAATGTTATTGGTGCAGGGAAATGCCAACTTAGAGGACCTTGGTATGCAGTTCCCTTGTGGGGTGATAAAGAAGACACTGGCTCCTGATCCATGTTGTGTGTATGAGCCATCAAATTAAAGTTTCCAATGGTCAGCTATGTTGAGATTGAAAATAGATTCGTCTAGAAACTCTAAGACGAGGGGATTCTCTGAATAGATTGGTGCTTCTGCAAGTTGATCTGCGATGACTTGGCCTTTGATTGCATTCTGCTCCACATATTCGATGTCATATTTTGATAGTATCATCACCCATTTGGCCATTCTTCCTGTGAGCATTACTTTTGATAGTAAGTACTTGAGGGGGTCAATTTTTGCAATGAGTTTTATTTTGTGTGCCAACATGTAATGTCTAAATTTATGTGACACAAACACTACTGATAAACATGCTTTCTCTATGAATGAATATTTTAGCTCATGTCCAACCATTGTTCTGTTGATGTAATAGATAGCCCTTTCTATTTCATTTTTGTCATGCTAAGCTAGGAGAGCTCCAAGGGTTGTTGTTGTTGATACGTAGAGAATTAATGGTTTTCTTGGGATTGGTGGCATTAAGACTGGTGGTGTAAGTAGATATTCTTTGATTTTATTGAATGCTTCCTCGCACTTGTTATCCCATTTGTATGCTACTCCCTTGTGGAGTAGGTGAGAGTATGGGTTTTGTTTGTTAGCCAGTTGTGCTATGAGTCTTCAAATGGATTGAAGTTAGCCTTGGAGACTCTCAATTGCTTTAATGTTTTTGGTGCCTCCATCTCGAGGATTGCTTTTACCTTTGCTAGATCTACCTCGATACCTCTCATTGACACTATATATCCTAGCAGCTTTCCCAATTATATGCCAGAGATGCACTTCTTTGGGTTTAATTTGACTTTGTACTCTTCTAGCCTGTCAAAAATGGTACTTAAGGTTGCTATGTGATCCTTTCTCTTTCTAGACTTGGCTAGAATGTCATCAACACAATCTTCGACCATTGTATGGATCATGTCATGGAAGATTAATTTCATGGCCCTTTGGTATGTTGCTCTTGCGTTCTTTAAGTCAAATGGCATCATATTCGAGCAGTAGGTCTCCCATGGACAAGTGAAAGTTGTTTTATGTTGGTCCTCTTTAGCTATTATGATCTGATTGTACCTTGAGAATTTTTCCATTAGTGACAGCATTTCATGTCTGGATGTCATATCTACGATCATGTCAATGTTTGGAAGTGGGAATTCATCTTTCAAACATGCTTTATTCAAGTCTCTGAAGTCTGTACAAATTTTGATGCCCCCATCAGGCTTTGAGACAGGCACCAAGTTTGACACCCATTCTGGATAATCTATCAATCGAATGAATCCTACATCTAATAGCTTCATTAGTTCCATTTTTACTAGCAGGGCGATCTAAGGGTGCATTTTCTTGAGCTTTTGTCTAACAGGCTTTGCTTCAGGGTATACTACTAAGTGGTGAACCATGATTTTTGGATCAAGTCCTAGCATGTTAGCATAGCTTCATGTGAATTTTATCTATCTCTCTCTTAGGAAGGCTGCTAAGAGCTCTTGTTCTTCTGATAGTAATGATTCCGCATAGAATGTGATGTGCGGGGTTTCATCTATTCCTAGGTGGACCGTATTGTATTTTTCTTCCAGGACTACTATTTTTTCTTGATGAAGAGCTCTGAAAGGAAGATTGAATCCCCCATCCTCAAGTGCCTTTGAGAGGTTTTCACTGTTGGATGTGTCCTCTCTTTTTACTTTTTTCTGGTCAGAGAGTGCCAAAATGTGGTTTTCACTCAAGGAATTAGATATTATTCTTAATTTTTCACTTTTGTGACTGAGGGATTTGATCATTTCCCCATAATAGGCCTGTGTATCTAGCTCAATTATGAACCCTGCTTTCTGATCCCCACATCGAATGCTATCCCATAGTCCCATGAATTCTGAGAGTGCCTCATAATTTTTGAATGTATCAAGAATTGGTGCTCCTAATTGGTCATATTCGATGAGTTGGGGGTATACTAGGCAGATTTCCTGATTTTGGTGGTCTGATTCAAAAGATAAGGTGCTAATCATGAAAAGAGTTGTATCCTCAAACATCCTAGGTACGTTGGTTATAGGATCCTCATCATCACTACTACTATAGACGTTGGTTATATCAAAAGTGAAGTTATCTATGACACGACCTATAGATATGGGTAAGCATAGTTCTATTGCAGTTTGTTGAGGAGGATTATTAACCTTTCTAACTAGAGGACTTCGACCACGTATGGTTATACTCAGAGGGGTACATCCAAGACCACGATTTCTCATTCGCATCTCTGAAATGATAGGTATTATAATCCCATTGTCATTTTTCCCAAGTCTCTGATTTATGTCATAGCTCATTGCGAGCATCATTTGCAGACCCTTGCTTCTGTCATCCATTGGTAAATCGGTTTTTGGTCTCTCATCTTTGTATAGGATATGAGATGGATCTACCTTGATAACTTCTTGTCCAAGGTCCCCCCAACTTGTTAAGTTGGTATAACCTTCAAGAGATGTTTGAGATGTGGAGGATTCATTTTCTTGTGGACGTCCCCGTGATCTAGGAGATTGTGGTAACTCTCCTACTACAAAAGAATTTTTAGGGAGCTTGTAGTTTCCACAACCATTATCTTGGATGATGACCTTAATGTCGGAGATGGTGGGAATGGTGGGAGTGGTGGGTGTCTTTGTCGCAGAAGTGGATGCGAGAGTGGAGGGATCAATGTATGGTGTAGATGGACCCTCATCTTTTTTTGATACTTGGGGGATTTTATAGTACTTTGCTTCAAGGATTTTACAATAGGAGAAAGGTTCGGGATCTCCATGGATGGTGACTTCTTATCCCTCATATGTGAATTTGACACATTAATGGAAAGTTGATGCTACTGCTTGCATTGCGTGAATCCATGGGAATCCTAGGAGGATGTTATATGGCAAGTCAATGTCCAGGACCTGACAAGTGGTTTCCATGATGGTTGGCTCTACCTGAATAGGGATTTTGATTGTGCCTTGGGACACTCTTTCTTGATCATCATATGCTCTAATTGTGATACCCTTTCCTTTGTCAATAGAATCCTCTAAGATTTTTAATTGTTTGATGAGCTTGAGAGAACAAATATTCAAGCCCACACCTCAATCCACCAAGACCCATTTGACTTTGCTTTTCTGCACTAGGACCTCTAAGTGAGATGGTTGAGTGGGGAAATCTTGGTCAGAGAATGTGAGGAGATTTGGTGCAATGATATTTCTTACCATAGCTTGGAATTTTTTTGCATCAAGATCGCAGGGATAGTGGATGAAGCCAATCCTTCCTCAAGGATTTTCTTATGGGAAGATGAGATTTTTAGTAACTCCATGATGGAGATTTGTGTTGGCATTATTTTGAGCTGATCAATGACGTTATAGCCATTGGGGACAGATCTAGGTGTAGGGAACCTCTATTTTGCTGGGATGATCCTACAATGGTAACTTTGTCGCCTCTTGTGGTGATTCCACAATCAGCATGGGCTCCTTTGATAGTGATGGTAGCGCATTGTTCCTCTAGGGAATCAATGACAATTTCATATACATGATTTACATTCTTGAAGGTTTCTTTCCCTTTATGCGTGTTATTATTCCCTTTATTGCCATGGTTAGGCATCGTATTCGTTTATATCTTAAGGTTTTTATTTCCTATTGGTTGTTCCATGTTTATAATCCTTTGATCGATGAGATCTTGGACTATGCTTTTTAGCTTCATGCAATTGTTCGTGGTATGCCCTTTGATTTTATGGAAGTCACACAATTGATTCTCATTATACCAAGGAGGTTTCACATATGGCTCCTAGTAATTTTCAAAAGTGGGAGCCTTAATGAGTTTTTTGTTTATCAGCTTCTTCATTATGACTTCAAGTGGTTCCCCCAAAGCAGTGTATTTTTTCTTGGGGTAATTTTTGTTCCATTGAGGTGGTCCCCTTTGATCATTGAGATTATTGATTGCTTGATTGTTGTTTGGTTGTTGTGTTGCTTGATCATTGTTTTGGTGTTGGATTTGGATTTGTGGTGCGGGTGTGTTTTGGTGAGGGGCACTGATGACTACTTTGGCGTCAATGACACCATAATTGGTAACATTTTTATTCCTTTCCCATGTGCAAGGTTTTTTTGTTGTAATTTGTGGGTGGTCAGTTATGTTATTGTTCAGGGTATGAAGTTGATCCTGCAGGTTGTGTCATAAGGCCTCATTCGATGTCGAGCAGCTTGGAGATCAACTGATCATATGTGGTAATCCCTTGGACATTGAGATGGAATGCCAAGAGGCCATCAAGGTTGGATATGATCATGCATACTTTTTGTTCCTCAAGCATGACCCACTTGCTCTGATTGACCTTGAATTTCCATTATTGTAGGAATGAAGCGAATGATTCATTCTTTCCTTGTTTCAGAGTTGAGAGCTCTTCTAGACTAACATCCATGGCAATGTTGCATGCATAATTTTTAATGAATGCATCTATAATTTCTTGGAATGTTATGATTCCTATAGGTAGATGAGAAAACCATTCAATAGCATGGCCAGCCAAACTCCTAGGAAATAGTTGCATCAGATAGGTATCGTCATATGTGACTTTCATGCAATGAACCTGGAATTCCCTCATGTAATCTTTAGGGTTTCTCATCCCATGATACTTGTCAAACTTGGGGATCTCGAATCCCTTTAGGAATGGTTTCATCACAAGGCTCCTATCAAATGGATAGGGACACAAGTTGCTAGGTGTTTTTATGGTTCACCTTGATTGAAGATTGAGAACTTCTTGGGAGAGAAACTTGACTTGTGTTGTTACATCATTTTGTGGATCAAGGGGTGGAATGAAGGTCTTATGGGGTGTTTCAATTATTGTTTGGATGGGTGGGTTGTTTGATGTGTTGTTTGATGGTATTTGCACATTCTGTCGAGCCATGTATGCTTCAACATGTTGTTGTATGAATAATGCTTGTTGTTGGTCTTGTTGTTGTTGTGCTAGGATTGCCTATTGTTGGGCCTATTGTTGTGCTTGTTGTTGTTCCAACAATGATTGTTGTTGGGCTGCCAATTGGGTTGCTTCTTGTCACTCTTGATATTGTTTTATTGATTGTTGATATGCTTGTAATTGTGTTGCTTGGTTTTGTGCTTGTGCTTGTGCTTGATATTGGGCATGTGCCTAAGCTTGACCTTGACCTTGAGCTTTTCCTTGTGCTTGCGCTTGGGCTTGTGTAGCTTTTGTTTGCACTTGGGCTTGTGCAGCTTGTGCAGCTTGTTTTTTATTGTTGTAAGAATTCTTGGGATTATGTAGCCTATTGTGCCTATAATGCGGCTTGGGCTGCTTGGGCAGCTTGAGCGGCTTGCTGAACATCTAGTTGCACATCTTTTTGTTTTTGCACTTTTAGGAATCCTTTTTGATAAGTCGCTTGTTGAGCTGCTTGCAATGCCATGTTGTATTGGCTTCATATGTTGGAAGTTGGTGGTGGTGGGGGTGGTGGTGGATTCAGAATGGTGCTTGTGGTGGTGTTGAGAGGTTTCGTCATGTTAGTGATTGGGGTTTGAGTGGTAGATGGCGCAATTGACGTGATTGGTCCTTGAGAGACCATGTTTTGAGATATTATGGGGGTTGTTGATGATGTTGTGATTTCTTGTGTAGTTGTCATCTATTGTTGCAATGTTGATGACAAGTTCAGCGTGATGTTTTGATTGATATTTGGGATGTTGGTTTGATTGATACTTGGTAAAGGGGGAATCCCTAAGCCAAGGAGCGGTGTGGATGATGATGTCAATGGCAGAAGTGGTGGAAATTTGAGGGGTGTGATTTCTTGAGGAAATGGCATAGTTTCAAAAATGCCCTGTGGTCTGAATATGTCCTCCTCTCCTTGTGAGGTTATGGGGAGAGAGGTTTGGGGTGTTGCATGAAATGATGATGATGATGGGTCATTTGTATTATGAAAGGTGAGAGGGACATTTGTATGCAATGGATTTAGGGGTACGGTTTACCCCAAGATAGTATTTTCATCCAAGTTTTGATTATTGACAAGGGGATGTGTTTAACTAGCATTGAGAAATCCACTTCCCTTATTGACATTAGGTTGGGTTGGAGAAAAAGATGTTGTGGTTTGTGGTATGTCTTGAGTGATGTTTTGGGATGGGGGTGTAGATGAGATGGGGATGGTGGATGAAATTTCGGGTGTGATCCCAAAAGATGTCTCCACAATAGTGCTCACATCGAAATCAGAAGGGATTTTAGCCCCTTGTTTTGCTAATTTGAGCATTTATAGTGAAGGGTTGAGTCTCATCATGATATTGAAAATTTTATGGTTTTCCAGATTTTGAAGCATTTCAGTTATTTCCTCATGTGACATTCTGAAGGGGTTATTGTTAAGATCCTCCATTTGGACACCTTCATCTTGATGGTCTTGCGACGATGTAGGAAGGTTAACTGTCAAATTGCCAGACCCAATGGGATTCATTTCAGGAGTGGTTTGACTTAAGTCACTTGTAGTAGATGTTTCTTTGTTGGATTCCATGTTCCTCTTGTGTTGTGATCTAGTTTACACCATAAAATAGGGATCAATCTTCAAGAATAAGGAAGGTGAATTCTCTAATTCTTTGGATTGATCTAACTTTAGGTACAAAAGTGAAACTTTACGATGATATAAGGATCAAAGGGTGATAATGATATGGATGCAAGATGGATTTTTGATGGATGAGTGGAACTCTTGCAAGAATATTGAAGGGGTATGTTAAACTTTAGGACTTGATTTAGGATTGATTTGTTTCAGATTCAGATTTTGGTGGACTCACAAACTCTAAGAGGTTGTATGTTTTCCTAGAGTTAAATCGTTCACAAGATGATAATTTGTCTAGGTGTGAGAAGAAGGATTCATCTAAACACTCCTATCCAAACAATATGATTTTGATAATGAACTCCTAAATCCCAAGATGTTGGATGTTTATCAAGGGATGAATTTGTTCACAAGTTTTGATAATTTGATCAAATATGTGTAGAAGGATGCATCAACACACATTTAATCAAACAAGGTGATTTTGGATTGATTTCAAATGCTTTTCCCAAAGTTTAACATGAAGGATTTTTCCAAGACTTTCAAAGAGTTGTTGGTGAGATGATATTGGTTTTGATGTTCAAGGATGGATGAAGTTTTGTTTTTGATCCTAGGATTTACCTAAAAAGACACTTGTTTACTAGACCTCGGTATTGAAGAACATGTGATACTCTTAAAGACCTTTCAACCAAGAAGTGGTTTAAACTGAGCATACATTTATGGATTGTCCAAAGGAATGAGTCTATAGAACCTTGTGAATTTCTTGCTTATTTTGATGTGTTGCTTTTGGTTGCACTTCCTAATGTATTTCTTAATGACCTTTCAAGTGTGACTTCTAAATTTGGAACTTTGACTCAAGGACTTTTGTTTTGGGATTTTGACTTTCTTGGAAATCATGAGGAATTAACACATGTGAGAGTCATTTTTTTTATCTTTGCTTAGTGACTTAGTTTTACCAAAAACACTTATTTGATTAGTTTTCCAAACTAGATGTCCAATGTCTTAATTTCTTCAAACCCCACAAAGTATGTTATGTGGAATTTTGATGAATTCAAGGAAAAGGTTACCTATCTTTTAACTTTAGTGGGAAAATTGAGATTCAAATTCAAGTGCTTAGAAACCTCTAAGGATGTAATCCCAAGGGCAATAAATAACACATGAATTAGGTCAATTGTATTTTCCTCCTAAAGGGTTTTGAAATTTTGAGGATGATGTTAAGTGTTTGTTTTCAAATGTGTTCGAACAAGTAAAGCATTTTGTAACCAAGAACAAGTACAATCCTATGGATATGATAGAAAATATTTGTTGAGTCCCCACTTGGACAAGTCCAGCTACACTTATCTTTAGCAAATGGTTAGATGCTTGACCCCACTAGCTCCCCTCCATAGCACTCACTTATATGGGGCAGTCAAGCATCAACACCCATGAAACTCCCATGGCATGCTTTCCATTTTTACTAAAGACCGTAAAAGTGTGGGGTGGCTTTAGAATGACCATTCTTGCACCAACAAATAGATCAATGATTTTAGAAATTCTAAAACAAGGGTTTTAATTCGTACTTTTCATTCATGGAGATTGACCCATATGGAGAGAGTCCCTTTTCAGATCCATCTCATCGGAGCCAACCACGTGATACTGGCATTTACTCCAATACCCACATTTATATCCCGATTGGAAATACTCTTGGCTTTAGAGTGTTACCGACTGAGTCATTCCCCTGGGTGAGTACTTTTTCCCCAAGGAAGGCCCTCTAAGATAGACAAAAGTGAGTAAACATATTCATAGTTCAATCAATCTTCTTTTAGAAACAAAGGGAGAACACATGCAATAGGTTTACTCACACTCGCAAGATGTTTTGTTCAATTTTAAACCCAAAATGAAGTGTGGAGGTGATCACTTTATCTCACCCTAAGATCACCAAAAAGGCCTTTTGATTCTCAAGATCACTTTGAAGCATGAGAGAAGCACATACATCCTTTTCGATGATGTTAGTTTAAGTAAGCAATCACAAAAGCAAAGTAACACACATTCATTTTAACCTTTCAAAGCAATTGTGAGTTATTTTTAAAGTACCAAAGGACAAATGAGAGTTTTTTTGTTCAATTGCTAACCTCAAACGAAATCTTTTCAATTTTCCTAAAATTCATTTTAACCCCTTTGCAACGAAAATTGAAAGCTTTTGTAATGTTCATTTAAGGCCCAAAAAGAAGTGAGTTGATCTAAGACAAAATTAAAGCATAGAATGGAAGCTTTAAGCATTTAAAAATGCTTTGTTAACTTCAAGTCTCAATTCTCAATTTCACTTTTTCTCCAAGATTCTTCAAAGATCACTGCTTGCAAGCTCCTTGTGCAAACAAAAATCCCTCCTCCTTACTTTTCCTTCCTTCCTCGTTTTCCTAGCAAACAAAAATAAAATCATGTGAGGATCAAAATATTAAATTCTCTTTTGATTATTAACTTCAAATGATAATGTGATCTCAAATGAAAGGACAAATGATTTGGATGATTATGATGATTTATAAGTGAATCTTGTTTTGATATTGATTTCATTGAGAAGTTATCACACTTGTTAGACCCATTCTCTCCCTTATCATAATCCACATCACTAGCTCAGTATTGAGCCAATAAATCACCCACAAAGAATAAATCCTTCAAAACCATCATCATAATCTTAAATATTGACTATCTCAAAATAATCAACATGATGTGATAATTCATAAACTTTGAAATTCAATAAATTGTATCAACCATAAAGAATATTTTTTTTCAAAAAAAAGCACCATCATAAGCTCAAATATTTTACCATTTCAAAATAACCCTAATAATGTGAAAACTTTGAAAGTCAATAACTTGTAAATATTGAATCATGTGTGAGTAAGTGTGTTGAAACAATCAAACTAATTACCTCAAACATTTGAAGACATCAACCATAAACATTTAAAGCACCCTGACATAATGGAATGATGAGAGTGTGGCGTGATTTAGAAGCAAAACCATATGAGAAAATCAAAAATCATGTTTGAAATCCCAAAACATGGCTTCTATGCATATTAACTACAATTAGAAGGTGTACAAACACTTCCTTAAAATCTTTCAAACCAACTCCATCAGTAGGTATAAAGTTTCAAGTAAATGCACTTAGCAAGCGTAAAGCCAAATCCCACAACCTTTCTCATCCTTTAATGTTTTTTTAAAGACTGTCTGTATAATGTAATTTGTGTAGGTGTAAAGACAAATTCCATAACTATTTCACGCATCCCTCCTACCTACGCACTACACCAAAAATCAATAGCAATATACAGGGTATTGAAGACGGAATGCTTCTCAAGTTAGATAATGATAGAAACCAAGTTCAAAGTTGTAGGTGAGGCTTCACATTTTCTTATATTCCAACAAGCAGCCCCAAACAAAAAGAATTCAATCAAAAACCTATGCCGACAAATCAATATTGCACATATCAATGCTTCCACTGATTCAATCAAGTCAATATGTAACCAAAAAATAATAATTGTGGTTCAGAAAAAAAATCCCCTGGTGCAAGTGAGATGCATATGATTAGCTCCCAAGTATTCAAGTAATGGTGAGAAAGAAAATGAGGCAGAGGTAGAGGACTGAAAAAGAGATGTGTATGCATTTACTTGATTCTTGGGAAGACAATCGAAGTACAAACTCTCATATCTTGTATGTGGTGGAAATGGGAAATGGCTCAGAGTTCATATGATGCATCATGCAAAGTAAGGGTGTCTCAATGGTAGCGACAGATAGGGCTATGGCAACGTCCCTAAGCATTGATCTACTCAGTGTCGTATTGGGCATTAAGCATGTTGCTTGCGTGATGAAGCTATCCAAACTCTCTAGATTGGGAAGCAATCCCAATATTAATCCAGAACATTAGCTCCTGTGTATTTTGAATCCACAAAAAACTGACTGAGATATTGAATGAAACCCAGCTCCAAGTACAAATCTATGGGTATGCAAAGATCTGAAATCGAAGATTTTTCATTCAAGTTTCACATGCAAATTAGCATAAACTTTTGAAAGAAATTTTTTGAAGGAAATAATACATAGTAGGCCATCAATCAAATTCAAGTTTCATCAACAATCTAAAAGGTAAAGATGAGGATTAGCTTAGAAAATCATAGAGAATAGATTACTAAGATTACCAAATATCATAGATGAGATTATTAAGAGCATCGCAGTGATTACTAAACTACCAATGCCAAAGACAGGGACTAGATCAGAAAAACACAGGGAATAGATTACTAAGATTACTAAATATCACAAAGATGGTATTATTAAGAGAATCATAGTGATAAAATTTCCAATGGCAGGAAAATTTTGACAATAAAATCAGCCCTCCTTCTAGCGCCATAATGAAGCACCCTTCAAAATCTGCACAAACTCTAAAATCTAAAACATGGGTTAGTTATATGCAAATTTATCAAATGCTCCTATGAAATAACATCTTATGCTTTAAAATGCAACAAATAACAAAAGGGATCAAAAATACATTACAAAAGCATAACATGTATCTATTCCATATTGCATTGGTGCCACTTGTGCAATGTGACCCTTTCCCAATCCTTGCTAAGATCAATGATAGATGCCTTGAAGATGGAGTGAAGTGGTCAAAATTAGTTCTCAATTGAAGAGAGTAACTTTGCATAAGATTGTAGATGATTTGATGAATAATAAGCCATCTACTTATAGATTCTCAAGTTGAAAGAATGCTCATAAGAGAGCAATGTGGGATAAAGATTTGGCCAATGAGATGAAGCCACTTGTCACATTGTGAGTGGTTGAGGAATGTGCAAGTTTTGGTCAATGTGCCAAAGAGGGGGAGATTCAAATTTTAATTTGAGAGTTAAATGCTAAATGGGGGACATGTAAGAGAGAAGTTATTGCCATGTTGGAAGGGACAAGTCAACTTGATTTTTCAAATTCAAACTTGGAGAATACTCCCAAAAGATGCTTTGTTGAGGGAAAATGAGGAATTTATAAATGAATTAAAATTCTTTATTGGTGCAAGTGGGAAAAGCTAGAGGATGTGATGGGTGGTTAGATTAGGTTAATTAGGATTAGATTAACTTAGATAATGATTAGGGGCTTTGACCCATTTGACTTAAATATTTTGATTTGTTTAAATCAAGAGGGAGAAATATGACTTTTGAGATTTAATTAAATAAAGTTTGGTTTATTTAATTAAAAGGATGATGCAAGATAAAGGTTAATTAATTTGAGGAGGATGAATCTAGGAGATGATTTATGAAAAATGAAATGTTAGGATTTGATTGATTTATTTAAATGAGGTAATGATGAAGTGTCCAATTTATTTAATTGAAGGATGAAATGTTATATTTGATTAAATGAAGGTTCTTTAATTAAACTAGTGGATTGAAATGTATGCATATTTTGTGTGTCTACACAAACCAAGACCCATCCATGAACAATCCCTTTCCTATTTCCTACAAGATACCTAGAGAACCCCAAACAATTCCTAATCCACCTCCTAAGAAAATTTATAGAGCCAAAGAGAAATTGGTTGAACAACCTTCTATGGTTTCTTCTATTCTTCCTTCACAAGAAGAAAAGGAACATATGGTTGACAAACCCTCTCCTACACAAACACAACTTGAAAATTGTAATAAAAAAAACCGCAATGCTAGAGAGTGTAGGTGTAGATGTCATGTTATTGCTTGAAATATGAATAATGATAACACTGAAAATAAAAATTAAAACTTGATAGAAGCAATAAATGCTGACCCTCCTCTCTTACTAGAATAAATGGAAACTATACCTTCACCACAACAAGGACTAGCAACTTCTATGGATATTATCATTCATCCTCCTATTGTGGTTAACTTGGATGATGATGAGGAAATAGCTAAAACCTATGAAGAAGTGTATAATGAGCTAATTTTTTTATTTTCCTCAAGTCTACATGAGCTTAAATGACAACAACAATAATGATCCTCCTAAATCAAGTGATTCACCATGTGTTGAACCTAGTGATTCTCCTAGTACAGCACTTGATGTTCTCCCTCTTGCTAGTGATCTACATTCTGCATATATTGAAATAGACTGGGATGTAGATGACCTGCTGGATGGTTGACTCGCATGTGCTTTACTATTCTTTTATCTTTTATTTTTCTTTTTCTTTCCTTTTTGCTTTTTTTTTGTATGGCATAATGTGATCCCCTGTGATGTTCAATTTGATGTCTCTAGATCTCTATGTGCATTCCTCTATTTGTATCTTCATTCTTCTATATGTTGTACACTTTTTCCTTTTGATTAATCTATTATCTTTTCCTTTTATTTTCATTTCTTGTTTTTTTCCTTTTGGGGATGATGCAAGGAATTGAGACATTCATGTCTCCTTCATGTTGACCCAAAAGCTTCTTCATTATCTTTTCTTTACCTTTCATTTTCCTTTTCATTTGTCTTGTGTTTTCCTTTTGGGGATGACGCAAGGCATTGAGACACCCTATGTCTCTTCCAGGTCAACCCAAAAGGTTCTTTATTTTCTTTGTTTTCTCTCTCTTTGTGTCATTCTTCCAGTTTTGTATATTTGGGGAATGATGACAGTTCCAAGATCTCTAATATTATTGCAGCAAAGAACATATTGACCCCAAATCCATAGATCCCTTATGTGTTTGGTGCTTTCATTTTGTGGGCAACCCCTTCCTTTTCCTTTTTCTATTGCATGGTGTAGCTTTACTTGGAAACATATGACTTGGCATATGGCTTTCCAAGTTGACTCTTATGTCTTCCTTCTTGATTGCATTTTCATTTTTTCTACTTTAAAGTAATTACACACAGCATGGTGTTATGAATTTCTTTAAAGTGGGGGCATACATTGGCATTATTTTGGCATGATTCCACTTGCATTTTTTCTTTTGTTTCATGTTCATTGATGTGATTTTCTTATTTCACATGACATGTTTTCCTCTCTATGGTGACATTGGGAGTAATGTCCTTCAAGAGTGTGACCTATCTCAGCATATTATATTCCCCTTAGTGGTGATGCAACACACTGTATCCCTTAACTGGTGAATCTTTTATCCTTTGATAGGTCCTCTTTTGGATACATTAAGCACAATGTCCCTTAAGAGTAAGACCTCGAATGAACTAAGCAAAATCCCTTTGAACATTTGTCTTTCTTGTTGCATTTTCTTTGCCTTTTGATCCTTATTAAATTCATGGAGGTATGGCTTTGATACGGACCGCCTTGTGGCTCACAAAGTGAATGTTCACCTAGCTTCACTAGCCTGTGTGAGTATGCATTTTTATCCTTATTAAATTTGTGGAGGTATGGCTTTGATACGGACTACCTTAGGGCTCACCTAGTGAATACCTAGCTTCACCAGCCCATGTGAGCATGCATTTTTGTGCCTTATTAAAGTCATGGAGGTATGGCTTTGATATGGTCCCTTGGGGCTCACCTAGTGGACACCTAGCTCCCACTAGCCCTTATGAGTGTGTGTTTTATTTGCATAATGGATAACACATTCCATATGTAAACTTCTTTTTAGACAAATAGCCTAGACCTAGTCCACCACATTGGATGTCAAGTCAAAGCTTGATCTGTTGCAGTTTTTCCTTTTCCTTTTTTGTTTTCCTTTTTCTTACCTTTGATGGTGTATGTTTGTGATTTGGTTATAACTTCATATATCATCTGCAAGCATGTTCCTTTGTTCTTATATTGGTCTTGCCATAGGATCTTGATCCTGGGGGCTTGGCCACCCTCTTGATTATTGTCATCCTATCTTACTAACATTTGTACATTTAAACCCCTCTTGATTGCGTGGTTGGCTACTTTAGTGTGATTTTGAAGCAAGTTCATCCTCTCACTAAAGTGGGGGATAAATGTAGTCTAGTAAAATGCATACCATTGCATTTTCACAATTTTTTGGGCCCACCTTGCTTTATTTATGCTTCTTTATGGCTTAATTGGTCCTACTTTGTATCCACAAGTCTTATGAATGACATATTTTTTTGGTTAATCCCAACATTCTCCAATGTATAAGTGATAATTTAATGACTCCACTGGTGTCTCCCTAATTTTTTGGGTCGGGACTAAAATGCCACCTAGAGCTTCTTAGTCTCCCAAGTCTCTCGAGACCCTGATTTTGGCATCTCTAGATTGGGCCCCTTTTTGGTGTCTGTGCCCCAAATTTTTAGGACTTGGGACTATGATGCCACCTAAGGCGTCTGAGTCCTCCTTGAGTCATTTTTTAGATTTAATTTCAAATTTTGGTGGAATTTAGCCTCCTTTATTCAATGAAATCATATGTCGACTTGGTGCATGAACCGTAGATTTTTGTCACCATGCACCCTTCTAGCACTTCTAGGGTTTTTCACCTAAAAGGAGAAAGTAGGGTCAAAAATGCTAAGGGGTTCATTCAATTTTGTTATGCATGATGTTTTTTAGGATAAATATAATGAATTAAGTGCAATTAAGTATTCTAAATGACTGAATTTGAATTTGAAACTAAAGATTTAAGCTATAATGGAAAACCCAATGTGATATGCAAACAATGATCTATGAATGAATAAATGCAGAACAGAAAGAAATGGACTAAATCAGTGTGCACCTAGAGGTATGATAAAGACTCTAGAATCTTTGGAATGCTTTCTGGAATCACAAAAATTCCCCAATGGGACTCATTCACCTAGGGTGGCGAATTAGTCCTACTTCTAGTGAAAATTGTTGGGAACCAATTTCTGACTATCGGGATCTGAAATCTAACAAAACCTATATTTTCAGTCTTAAGGTGGTAGTCAATCACCACTAGTGGAAAATTAGTCCTCTCCCAAAATTTTGAGAAATTAGAAGACAACTCTGCAACACCAGATCTAGAAATGTTTGCTTGTCGAGTTGCCAAACTCAATTCTATAGGAAACAGACATAATACCTTCTCCAAGCTTGAAATAAGGTTGATTTAACTTGAAGCACCTAGTTGACTTGTTGACCACTCTTCAACACCTAAATACTTGTTAAATCTGCACACAAAAGTCTGCAAACACACAAACAAGATGGGGAAAATTGTTGAGGGTTCGCAAATAGGGGTTTGCCTTGGTCAAACCCCACTTTGGTAATCAAACCCTTAATAAAATAATCAAATGCAAGAGAATGATAAACAAATAACATGCAAATGCTATCCACTTACCAAACCTTTGTTGATTAAAATATGAAGTGTCAATGGATGCTCCAAAATGCTTGAATAATGCTTGATTTGATGTTGTAATATGCTTGAATGCTTGAGTGAATGAAAATATTGCTTGGATGTGATGTAAGTTTGTAAGATGTGTAAAATGAGGAGAAATCGCATATTTATACACAATTGTGCCTTAATAACCCATTAATACCTCATCACATCCCAACATAAAGTGGTTTTGAATAAAAACCCAAAAGGAAATTTAAAATATTTTGAATTTGGAGCCAAGGGGGACTCATTTTCCACCCATGGCGAATGGGTCCCACCTAGGACCTGAAAATGGGTGTCGAGAATTAAGTCACATTTAATGTTATTTGTCGGGTTTACATTCAAAAATGCACTTAATTAAGGCTTATAAAGGTATAAAGGGGTCAAATAAAGCATAAGAAAGGTGTAAATAGTGAAGTTAAGCCTAGAGAAGCATGAAATCTTGTTACAAGACTTTACAACACTTAAAAATAGGACTTGATTAGTGATGAAAAGGTTATTTTTAAGTGAATTGTAATGAATAGAGTCTAGAAGAGTGTAGAAATGTTTTACAACACTTCACAACACCTTCACAAGATGTCATTATTTGAATTTTAGTACATATTTATATGCATGTTCAAGCCATATTGTAATATAAAATCAGAGAAAAATAGACCAAACATCATGAAACAAGACCTAAAAGGCCATGAAAATGACAAGGGGCCATTTTTCTACAGTACATTTATCCCCCACTTTAGTGAGATGATGAACCTGCTTCAAACTCACACTAAAGTAGCCATGAACATCGAGAGGAGGGTTCAAATGTACTTATGTTAGGAAGATGGAATGACAACGATCAAGAGGGATGATCAAGCCCCCAAGATGAATATCCCATGGAAAACTAAGCATAAAGACAAAGGAACACACAAGTGTTGAAATGATAGAATTGGATGAAGCTTTGATCGTCTTTCCAACTAGTTGTGGATTAGATCTAGGCTAGTTGTTTGAAAAAGAGACTGCATACTCAATCTGGGGTGACATAACTCATGGTGGTCCACCACGTGAGAAGGCCCAAAAGGTGAGATACATATACTAGTTAGTATGCACTCACAAACACAAAGGTGGCTATCGGGAAAGTCGTGTCATTGGATGGGCTTCCCGCTCAACCATATCAAAGTTATACCTCCTGATAACTTTAACAAGGTGCCACAAGGGAAAAATATCGATTCATGCTTCATGAGACAAGAAAAGCTCTATATGCTTAGAACTCATGAACAAATGCAAAGGTACCACAGGCATGCAAGTTACATTCTGCAATGTGGAAAAAATGTAAAATGTAAAAAGTAAAAATATGTTCAAAGGAGTCTTGTTAAGTTCATGCGAGGTTAGTCACTTAAGGAACATTATGTCTAATGTCTCCAAGAGAGAACCAATAAAAGAATAAAATATTCACAACTTAAGGGATGCAGTGCATCGCATTAGGCCACCAAGAGGAATGTACTATGCTAAGATAGATCACACTTATGAAGGACATCATACCCAATGTCATCCATAAAGTAATGAACACATCATATGAAATGACAAGGTTGCACTAGGAACCAAGAATGTGAATGAATTAATGGTAATGTATGCCCCCCACTTTAAAGGAATTGCTACACATCATTCTATGAGAAATTACTTTAAAGTAGCAAAGGAAAGAAAATGCAAAAGGAAAACAAGATATGAGAGCCAACTTGGAAAACCCTATGCCAAGTCATATATTTCGACGTTAGGTTACGTCATGTCAACGAAAAAGAAAACAAAAGAAAAGAAGGTTTCCCCCTAGAAAATAATACACCAAACACATAAGGGATCTATGGATTTGGGGTCAATATGTTCATTGCTGCAATTTTTTTATGAAAGAGCTCAAAACTGTCATCATTCCCCAAAGCACATAGAACTGGAAGAATGACACAAAGAGAGTGAAAATAAAAGGAAAAGAAAGTATGTTTTGGGTCAACATGGAAGAGACATTGCAGTCTCAATGCTTTGCATCATCCCCAAAAGGAAAACACAAGCGAAAAGAAAAGAAAAATCTTTTGGGTCAACATCAAGAATGTATTGTGATCTCAATGCATTGTGTCATTCCCAAAAGGAAAATACAAAAGAAAAATGAAAAAGAAAAGGACCTTTTGGGTCAACATGGAAGAGACATAGGGCATCTCAATGCTTTTTGTCATCCCCAAAAGGAAAACACAAAACAAAAATGAAAAATACAAGGACCTTTTGGGTCAACATGGAAGAGGCATAGGGCATCTCAATGCTTTGCATCATCCCCAAAAGGAAAGCAAAAAATACAATGCACAGCATATAGAAGAAGAGAGGTACAAATAGAAGAAGTGTACAACAAGAGAGAAAACATTGAACACATAATACGGGGGAACACGACATGCACATGTACAAAGAAACTAAAAGTAAAAGCGAAAGGAAAATAAATGCAAGAAGACTAGTAAGGTGAATGCAAGTCAACCAGCTAATAAGTCATCTGCCTTCCAATCATGTTCAATATAATGTGAGGGTGGTTGATTATCCAAAGGAAGAATTGCAAGTGCCAAACCAGGAAATGTACCAAGTTCCTCACTTGGTTGAGAAGAATTATCATTTAAGCTCATGGTAGATGCAAATAAAGAGTTTAAATCATTATGCACTTCTTCATCTATTTTGGTGATCTCTGCATTATCATCATCACCAAGATTGATGACAACAAGAGGACGAAGGGTGATTTCCAAGGAAGGGTGTATCAAAATTTGTGTTTGTTGGATTGGTTCATTTTGTTGGGATTGTTGGATTAGACTATCTTGTGGTGGGTCAGGAGAAGGAGGGTGTTCATCTATTTCTTGTGTCAAAGGTAGAGGTTGATTTTCTTCCATTTGAGACTAAAGAGCAAGGAAATGACAACAACGCCTACGCTCCCTAGCACCATGGTTGTGTTTAATTTTATTTTGAATTTGTTGAGGTGTAAGAGCAAATTGAGTTATCATAGGTTCTTTTGTTTCCGAAGGGGGAAAAATAGAAGAAACTGAAGAGGATGGGTCAATCACTTTCTCTTTAGCTTTAAACACTTGTTTTATGCGAGGAGGTATGACAAGATTGGTTTCATTTTCTCTTGATCGTTTAAATGATGGTGAGGAAGCATTTAGGTGTGGTTAATTGTGAGGTTGTATGGTTTGTTCATTTTCAAACTCAGGTTGAACCATGGTTTCATCTATGATAGAAGGAGCAAAATTTGATGAGGACATGTTACGAAGAGAAAATTTGGCTATCTGTTTGGCTTTAAACTTTTGATAGGTTATGAAAAAGAATTTTTTACAAGGGGTAATGGGTTCCATAGGTGTGGGCCAAAAGGATTCTAAGGAAAAATTACCTTTAGACAATAATGGATGAAAGCCACTATGGTGTATGGTAAATATTTCATTGTCATGGGGAAACTTCAAACATTTGTGAACCACTAATGGGACCACTTTCATGGAGAAAAGCCAAGGGTGGCCTAGCTGCAAATGAAATTTATTTGATTGTGGAATAATTGAAAATGTTACCTCCAAAGTTTTGGGTCCTATTTGTAAGGGGAGTATGATCGATTCGATCATAGGGCATGTAAAACTAGTATGTGTTTTAATCCATGCCATTGGTTTATTATAGTCATCTTGATATAGATCATGTAATACTAGAAATTATTTTGTGATCACATTCTCACCACAGGCGGGATGTATTAATATCCCATTGGTGGGCTTATCATAGATTCTACTAGCTATGTAAAGAGGACCATCAGGAAGTTTTTGGATTGTATCTTTAGAAGAAAAGGTGATATCAATATTTTTTGTCCGTTGGGCCCTTAGAAGGGATGACATCTATCGTACCCACAAGTTCATCCATAGGATTAACTTGGGTAACATTTGGAGTTATATCATGTTGTTCACTATTTGTATCAATGTTCATGACTCGAGGGTTTAAAGGTTCACTAACCTTGACAAATGAAATATTATTTTTATGCATGGGATTGGTAAATATTTGTAAATTTGAGTTAGGGGGTGCAACATACTTATTACCTTGATCATTAACACCCACAATGGACAAACGGCCTGAATCAATGAGGTCTTGAACTAAGTGTTTGAGATGCTTACATTGTTCGGTGTCATGGCCATTTTGGTGATGAAAATGGCAATAAGCATTAGGTTTAAAGGTGGGTAGGAAAGGTTTGGTGATATCAAGTGGTTTGACAGTAGGAAAAGTGATCTTTTTTTGTTGGAGCAATTGGTTCATTATATTATGAAGGGTACCAGGTAAGGAAGTAAATTATCTCTTCAGGTCCCCATAGGTATAAGGCACCGCTACTTTAACAACTACCACTCGATTTGGAATTGGTTGGGTTGGTGGTTATGGTTGAGGAGGCAGATTGAATTGTAAAAATCCTCTATTTTCTTTTTGAAAGTTTTGATTGTTGGTTTGATTCTTGTGTTCAGGATTTTCAGCTTGGTTAGAAGTGGATTTTGAATCATGACTTGAAACCGAGTTATGGTATTCACACAGGCTTGTGCATAAGTGCATAAATGAAGGGAATTTTATCATGGTTAACTTATCTTGAAGGTTTGTATGTAAGTTTTCAATAAACATCTTATGCATATATGTGAATTAGGAATTTTAACATCTACTTGAGCATAGAATGACTGATAACGTGAAATGAAATCAGTGACTTTCTCATCAGCATTTTGTCTACAATGCATTAAGTCAGCCATTGTCTTTTTAGGTGTCATATGAACTTGAAAGTGACTTATGAAAGAATCCACCAATTCATTAAATGATCAGATGGAATGATTGGGCAAGTTGGAAAAAAACTCTAATGTAGTATCTTTCAGGTTCCTAGGAAAAATTTTGGCTAAGAGTTTATCATCAAGGACAAAATCACTACATAAAGCTATATAAGCATTGACATGGTTAATAGGGTCTCCTTTACCTCCATATTTCTCAAACCTAGGCATTTATATCCCTTGTGGCTTTCCATAAAAATTTTAAAGATAAGGGGCTACTACGAACATGGTATGTGGGTGGAGTGGTTTGACCTTGGCTAATGGTGGAAATTTGTTGTTGCATGGATGAAACGGTATTAAGGAGTTGTGTAACGATGGGATCGAGGGAGTTGTGTAACGATGGGATCGAGGTAGGTGGTTTGAGGTGGAAGAGAAAATGGAAGAGAAAAGGGTGATGGAGTGTATGTAATGTGAGGAGAAGTGAAAGGAACACTATGAGGGGTGAAGGTAGTGGAGGGGACTTGCAATGCCACAAGAGAACTAGGAATGCTAGTTGGAATTGCGAGAGGAGCCACATGACTAACTTTTTGCATAGTTGTTGTAACATGAGGAGTGGTAAAAGTTGGTATGGATGCTATGGTTGAAGGGGAGGAATGTGAAGTCCTCCTTTGCTTACAGGAATGTTTATTGTAAATCTCAGCAATTTTCTTCATAACTTGTAAGCCATCATCACTTTAAATCAAATAATGAAGGTTTACTATCGTAGGTATGGTAGTGGTGGAAATGTTTTCAAGTGATAAGTCTTGTTGTAAGTGTGCAAAATCCTGATGGATATTAATTACCTTTTCTTGCAAGATGGAGTTGTTTTATGTGTTAGCATTCATTGGATAAAGGTGAAGGGATAGAAATGGTATTGTACATGCCTAATGCACCATTTTCCATACTAGGAGTAGGAGCTCTTGAGATCCCAAGGTCCACAATGAAAGTGTTATCGCAAGAGGCCATGAGTCTAGAACTTCATCTCACCGCTGAAGTATTGTCAATGGGGCACCAAACACTCATACAAGTACCACAAAAGATGGAGTGAATGCAAATGCAAGGAAATCTAGGAGTTCTAAATGCAAATTATAGAAATTTTGCTAACTGTAACTAACAAGTAACTACAAAAAATAGAAATGCATGAAAATGCCAGAAAATGTTGTGTAAAAGTGTAGGTGGACTGATTCACCCAAGGTGGCGAATGAGTCCCAGTATGAGATTTTTTTGTGTTTTTCAGAAATTTTAATGTGATTCTAATGCTTTTTAGAATGCAATGAAGGATGCAGATATAGATTTTCATATTTTTCAATGATATGCAATGCAAAAATGAAATTGAAATGAATATTTCACTAATGCAATTTGAGAAATCCTAGAATGCAAGAAAAAAACAATACCCTAATTAAATTTTGATGCAAATGTAATCTATGATGCAAGATGAAAATGAAATCAAAATGTAAAGTTTTTAAAAAGCGGGTTCACCAAAATGAACTGTAGATTTTTGGCACCATGCACCCTTCTAGCACTTCTAGGGTTTTTCACCTAAAAGGAGAAAGTAGGGACAAAAATGTTAAGGGGTTCATTCAAATTATGTTAGGTATGATGTTTTTTAGGCTAAATGAAATAAATTAAGTGTAATTAAGTAATCTAAATGACTGAATTTGAATGCAAAACTAAATATTTAAGTTATACTAGAAAAAACAATGTGATATGCAAACAATGACCTATGAATGAATAAATGCATAACAGAAAGAAATGGACTAAATTAGTGTGCACCTGGAGGTCTAATGAAGATTCTAGAATCTTTTTAATGTTGTCTGGAATCACAAAAATTCACCAATGGGACTCATTCACCCAGGGTGGAGAATTAGTTCTGCTTCTGGTGAAAACTATCAGGAACTAGTTTCTGACTGTCAAGATCTAAAATCTAACAAAACCTAGATTTTCAGTCTTAAGGTGGGACTCATTCACCACTAGTGGTGAATTAGTCCTATCCCAAAATTTTGAGAAATTAGGAGACAACTTTGCAACACCAGATCTAGAAATGTTTACTTGTCAAGTTGTCGAAGTCAATTCTGCAAGAAATGGATAGAATACATTCTTCAAGCTTGAAATAAGGTTGATTTGACTTGAAGCACTTAGTTGACTTGTTGACCACTCTTCAACACCTAAATACTTGTTAAATTTGCACACAAAAGTCTACAAACACACAAGGAAGAGGTGGAAAATGGTTGAGGGTTAGCAAATAGGGGTTTGCCTTGGTCAAACCCCACTTTGGTAATCAAACCCTTAATAAAATAATCAAATGCAAGAGAATGATAAACAAATAACATGCAAATGCTATCAACTTACCAAACCCTTGTTGATGAAAATTTGAAGTTGTGTCAATGGATGTTCCAAAACACTTGAATAATGCTTGATTTGATGTTGTAAGATGCTTGTATGGTTGATTGAATGAAAATATTTCTTAGATGTGATGTGTGTTTGTAGGAGATGTAAAACATGAGGTGAAAATTACATATTTATATACACTTGTGTCTTAGTAACCTGTTAATACCTTATCACAGGCCGACATCAAGTGATTTTGAATAAAAACCCAAAAGGGAATTTAAAATATTTTGAATTTCGAGCCAAGTGGGACTCATTCTCCACCCATGGTGAATGGCTCCCACCTAGGCCCTGAAAATGGGTGTCAGGAATTAAGTCACATTTAATGTTATTTGTCAAGTTAACATTCAAAAATGCACTTAATTAAGGCTTATAAGGGCATAAAGGGGTCAAATAAAGCATTAGAAAGGTGTAAATAGTGAAGTTAAGCCAAGAGAAGCATGAAATCTTGTTACAAGACTTTACAACACTTCAAAATAGGATTTGATTAGTGATGAAAAGGTGATTTTTAAGTGAATTGTAATGAATAAAGTCTAGAAGAGTGCATAAATGTTTTACAACACCTTCACAAGACACCATTATTTAAATTTTAGTACATAAATATCCATGTTCAATCCATATTACAGTATAAAATCAAATCAAAATAGACCAAACATAGTGAAACAAGACCTAAAAGGCCATGAAAATGACAAGGGGCCATTTTTCTAAGGCACGGTGTGATATAATTTTGAGATATTAAGCATAAGTATAAATACAAGGTTCCTTGATTCATTTCAACCCAAGTCTTTTGTGAGATATTTTTTAATAGCATAATTGAGTTCACAAGAGCATTCAAGAGAAGATTCGTCAAGCATTTGGAGTCATTTTCAGATTTCAAGCATCATATCAAAGTGTTTTCTTGCATCATGTGTGTTTTTGTGCCAATATTTGTGATGTAGGGTTTTGATTCAAGCAAAGCAATTCAAGTTCAATCTATTAAGCATTCAAGATCCATATCCATTGCAGCCATTACACACAAGTGTACAGACTTTGTAAGGGTTTGGTGATTTGTAGCATTGCATGTTGTTCATTTATCATTCCTCCATTTCATTTCAAATTTTAATTACCAACAAGGGGTCTAACCAAGGTAAACCCTCATTCACTAACAAACAACAATTTTTTCCCATCTTGCACATTTGTGATTGTAGATCAAGGTTGTGGACTTCAAGATCACTTGGATTGCTTGCATTACAAAGTTTTCATCTTCATGGAAACTCACTTATAGGCCTTATTCAGAAGTTTCAGAACCTGAAACCAGAAGGGAAGGTTATGCAGACCTTGGAGCTCAAGATCCTATTCAAAGTTTGCATAAATTCAAAACGGAACTAATATGCCATCTAGGGTGTCTTAGTCCTCCCAAGCTCAATTTTTAGAGATTTTCAAAGATCCGGTTCCAAGATCCAAAGACTCTACATTTTCCCCAAAAAAAGAAGCGGGACTAATACGCCATTCTAGGCGTCTTAGTCCTCCACAACATATTTGGTAGCCTCTTTGCATTTCCAGAATCCTCGTGGTATCCCCAGATTTCCCAGGTGCACACATACCATCCCCTTGTTGCATAATTTCATCATTTTCATTTTTCATTTAGCTTGCATTGTTAATTTTAGGTCATTTTGCATATCATAGCGTGGTTTCAAACATTTTCTTTTCCAAGCATTTTCTTGGTGGTGAACCCATTAGAACTTAAGAAACCCTTTCTAGGACCCTCCTAATTAAGAATTGGCTCACCCAAAGAGGTTATTAGTCAATCCAATTAGGACTCTTAGGAAATTAGTGAATGGTTGAATGAGAAAAGTGTGATATCCCTAAAAGGTATCCATTTTCCCCTTCATCAAAATTTGATGCCAAAGCAAATTAAATCAAAATTAATTTCTAATTGGTTGGTTATTTATCAAAAATAAATTAGTTTTCACCTATATCTTTTGTCAAGTTATGGCCAACATTCCATCACCTAAACAAATTATTAATATATTGAGCATTGATTGTAAATCAACTGTATCTGTTAGTTGGGATGGGACAGTCAACACATCCTCACCACCAACTGAATCAACCGGATCTATTAGTTGGGATGGGGCTCACAAAACCACCATTGAAAATTTTGCTACAAATTTGTTAGAAAGTTGTCAAGAGGTGATTCAACAAACAAGAGAAACAAGTTTGGATGCATGCTTTGTACAAGAGTTTGAAATTCAAGCTATGTAGCAAACAATTAATGAATTCCACAAAACATGCAACAAATTAAATGTTTTATGTACTCTCCTACGAGAGCTAAGTTATGATGAGTACTATGGAGTGGAGAGTTCCTTTTCTATGAAACATGCATTCCTTAACATTCTAGAAGGTATGTAGTTTCAAACTGCTACCATTGTCTTCAATACATACACATAGTTGTAGCTATGAATTTTGTAAGAAATAATTACTCTATGAAATGTAGGTGTCATATGTTAATGTAAATATGATATTTTGTGTTATTTAATGATTATTTTCCGCATAGTTTTTGTTAGATGTTAAAAGTGAGTAGTATACTAAGAAAGAATATTTGATTATTGCAAGGGTGATTGTTTATAAAAACTAGTGTATGTGGTGTGTGGATTCCATGTCCATTGTGTTCTTGCTATTGTTAAATTCAAATAGATGAGATCACCTAATATTTTTCTTTCTAGACGGAAAACCCCACACCTACAAATGTTCCAACTGAATCTATTCAAAGGGAAATGCAAAAGTTTGAACTCACTTTCAATGCAATCACAATGATCAATGATGGAAATTGTAAATTACAACCACACCTCCAAACTTAATAGATATAGTTATTTTTGGCCATGGCCTTGCATCAACAACCTGGTACAAAATAGATCTATCTGATGGAGTTCGTAAGAAAAAGGATACTCTTCCAAAGAAATATAATACTTCCATTGATTTAGAAGAAATCCAAAAGGAATCTATAGTTCTACTTGTAGCATACAATTTCCCTCTTATTTCCATGTCAAGGTGAAAGATTGTGATTAGTTGATTTCTTATTGAGTTGTAATATACTATTCATCCTACTTGCTCCTTTTAACTATATAGGTGGATTGTCATCTCAGACCTACAAATCACATGTTCGCACCATCATATCATTGGTCATCTAATCTAATTGTTTGATTAACCAAACCAACATCTACATGCCACATATTCACCTGCATCATCCACAAATATTCCTAAGAATGACACCATACCAAAGAAAAATCCACAAAGAACCCTCTTTGGAATAAGCTCATTCCACCAAATGAAAGAGAATGTGCCCATTAGTACTCCCATAAAAAATTTGAACTCATTTCAAACAAGATGGCTTATCAAGGGTCATGTCACAATGAAAAAATAAATGCACAAGTTCAAAACTCAAAAGGGGAAAGGACATGTATTATCCTTTGATATTATTGACTGTGATGGTATTGAGATATGTGTCACTTCCTTCAATGATATGGCAGATCTTCATTACAAGAATGTTGAAGTTGGGGCTAACTATACAATATCTGGGGGACTATTAAATCAGCTAATAGATTATACAAAAAACTAAATAGCCAACTTGATATTTGTTTACAGGATCATTCCAATGTTTCACTCTCTTAAAATGATCTTACAATTCCAAAGCATCCATTTTCTTTCACAGGCTTCACCAAAATTCTCCATATTGCCAATAATTCCCTAGTTGATGTTATTGGAATTGTTGTTTGTGTTGAACTAAACTCTACAGTAAGAAGAGATGGTTAAGAAGTTCTTAGAAGGTCCATTAATCTAATGGATGTGGCTTCCTCTATTGCTAATGTGACTTTATGGGGTCCATCCAACTACTTAGAAATAAGGTGCACAGCTCCAAGAGATGTACCACTCACATAATGTTGTTCTTGTAATAAAAAATGAACACATCACAAAATATAATGGAAAAGTGGTAAGCACTTTGGAAAGCACACAACTATTTATTAACCCAATCATAGATGAAACAGAATGTAGCTAAAATCTTGGTTCTCTAAGAATGGAACTACTCTTTTGTCATCATCTACAGAAGTTCTACGTTTTCCCCTTGTAATAAGTAGAAACATAATTGCTGCTATTGAAGAACATTTTGTCCACATGAACCAATCTTCCCAATGCATTTTGAAAGCAACTATGCAATTCATCAAATCAAATTCTTTTTTCTATCCACCCTGTCCCCTTGTGTTGGAAGGAAAACAATGCAAAAAAAGAGTTGTGCAAGGTGAAGATGAGTCATGGTATTGCTCAAAGTGTAAATTTATAGTTGCATATTGTAATTATAGATATGTACTTCAAATAAAACTAGTAAACCATACTAGAACATTGTGTGATGTTGCTTTTGAAGATTCAGCCACTAGCCTTCTTGGTATCTCTACAAAGGAATTATATAGGATGCAGTTCAACCTTGAAGAAGAAATGAGTATTGCAGCTCCAATTAAAAAAGCTTTCTTCAAATATCATCTCTTCACCCTTTCATATGTTGTTGATGAAACTGGTGGTCAAAGATGCTTAAAAGCAACAATCACCAAAATTGATCAATTGAATTTTGAAGAGGAAAATGAGTTGTTGCTACAATGACTCTATGACATGTTGAATACAGATAATACTTGATACTATAGTTATAATACTTGTACATTCTTATAAGGTTACCTCACTGCTAAACCAAATTTTTGTAAAGGTTTGTAATGAATTTGGCAACATGTTCCTCTTTTGTATCACCTTTTTAAGTATAATGAATCACTCATCATCATCACTTGAAGCTAAGACCTACACATCAAATTTCCAAAGAATGTTAACTTTATATTTTTAGCAAAATGAAACTATTAATAAAATGTCCAATATATTTTTGTATACATCCAAAATTGGTCTGGAGAATATTAATTAAATACTAGTTATTTAATTAATAATAATCTTTATTTCCTCTATTGTATAAATAAATTGCAAAGTTTATTTATATAGTTCACATTTCTTAATTATTCCAACTTAAACCACTTTCTTCATGATTTAATTAAATAAACAAATTTAACTAATTTGTTTTATTTGATTAATTCCCTTTCATTAAATTTGAATTTTTAATTCAAATTTTGTCACATTTCTCCATATTCTTCTAACCTCCTTTCACATCATCTTCCATCTCACCATGTGTCACATGAAAATAATTATTCCTAATTTCTAAAATAGGTATTTACCCTCAACAATCTCAAAAAACTCAAAGACACATGGCTTCTCCTTTCCATTTATTCTTTTCTACAGTTGGCAAGATTGTTCTATTAAAGTGGACAACTTCCTTATTTATCTCTAACCTCCTCGTTTCTCACCGTTGATCTCTCCAGATTGAATCTTGATCATCCATTGTTGCCAACTCACCTGATGCCTGGGTGAAATCTATAAATATAGGCTCATTTACATCTTTTTCATAAAAAAGCATTGCATACAATTACTCTACATAAATCATCTTAGCATTTGAGAGCTTAGTTTACATTCTAGCTTAGCATTTGGAATAGTTTAGCAAGTAAATTAGAATCATGGCTTCTTTGTTATATGTGTCTTAATTTACTTACAGCATTTAGAATCATTTTCATAGCATCTCCATTATTTTAATTTAGCATTGCATCCTTTCATTAGCATTTTGTATACAGCAGTTTATCATCCATCATTTAGTTCATCATCCAGCCAAATCATCAAATCATGTAGGTGTAGACATAGTTTCTACATTCTAGAATTAATGGCTACTCATTTCTTAGGTGTCATCCCAATCATTTAGTGCATAATTAAGATCTGAGAGCACTATTATAGGATCCTTAGGAATAGAGGAAGATGGAATGTCTTTAAGGAATCGTTTTATCAAATTGTATTGTTAATTTAGATTTCCTTAATGTAATACATTGCATCTATTGTGTGTTATTGATTATTATAATTCATATATTTGCACACACATAAAATGGCACCCATTGTTGGGCCTAGCCCCTATTATTTTAATATTTTTTTGGAAAGTATGCTTTACAGGTTCATACGTGAATTTCTTTGGCGCAATCATTAATTCTTTTGACGCACCCAAAACATTCTCCAGTGCATTCACCAACTATTCTAGCACAACAACGGGTTTCTTCAATGCATCCATGCCATTCTGTGGTGCATAATGGGGTTTCTATAGCACATTCACCATTTTCTATAGCGCATTTACTATTTTTTAGAGCACATTCACTTCTTTCTACAATGCATTTACCTTTTCAACACATCAGCTTACTGTAATGGTGCATTTGATTTTCTTTGCAAATTTCTTCTGAGTCTGAAAAATAATGATTTTTTTTCTATTGTGAAAACTTCATAAATGTTGTTAGAGACTCTGGTGAAACTCTTGAACGCTATCAAAGAAACATTTATTACAAACTACTAATGAATTTGATGTAGGGACTAGATTGATTTATTTCCCTTTTCTTAATTTAGGAATTTAGACTAATTAGGAAGGAAAGAACACCATATCCATTGTGTGTGTTGAATGGTAGGCATATGCTCTCCCCTTAACTAGGTAACCAAAAAGCCAAACCCATTCATGTTTATTTGTGAGTGTGAGTTGAGTATATCGCGTGTGTTCTCTCTTTGTTCATGCAAAACAAAGATTGATCGAACTACAAATGTACTTGCTCACTTTTGTTTATCCATAGAATGCCTTCCTTGTGGGAAAAAGTAATCACCCAAGGGAATGACCCAGCCAGGAACATGCTAAATCCAAGCAACTTCCACCTGGGATATAAGTGTGGGTACTTGAGGAAAGGCAAGTATCACAAGGATTGTTTAGACAAGAAGGGAAACAATGGTCTCTTGCCACATGGATGATACCCCATGAACAGAATTCCCCTACTAAAACCCTTGTTGTAGAAAGTCCAAAATCCCTTATTTATTTGTTGGCACAGAAGGTCGGACCTTCGAAGTTGTCCCACATTTTTGCAGCTTTTAGTAGAGATGAGAAGTATTCCATGGGAGTTTCATGGGTACTAATGCTTGGCTGCCCTGTGGAAGTCATGGAGGAGATCCAGTGGGGTCAAGCATCTAATCATCCGCTAAAAGTAGGCGCAGCTGGAGTAAAATCCAAGTGGGAATCTAGCAAATACAGTCTTACATAGCCTTAGGATTGTTCACGCTTGATGTGTTTACTAAAGTGTTTTCAAACAAACTTCAAACAAAACCTCACACACTGGAAGTGCAAAACTCTTATTCAAGAAACATCATCTGAAACAAACCTTTATTTGACTGAAAACAAGAAAAATCAAATAAATTGGCAAGAAACTACTATATTCCTCAGTTTAGCACATCCACTGCTAGTTTCGGTGTATTTACTGATTTTTCCAGCTCATATACCTTTTGTTACAGTGCATTTATTTCTTTTTCTAGCACATACACCTTCTATTACAGCACATTCACCACTTTTACAATCTCATCCCTTACATTTTGTGGTACATTTACCAAATTCTATAGCGCATACCCCTGAAACTTTGGTGTATTTGAGCTATTACCTAGCACATAAACCTAATTCTATAGTTCATTTGAAATTTTCTCTAGCACATCCAATCCATGCTATAGCACATCTGCCTTTTAGCGCATACACTAACTGTTACGGCGCATCCACCAAAATTTATAACCAGAGAGCTAAATTTGGTTTTCATCCAACATTTTGAAACCAAATTTAGGGATCTTTTCCATAGAGAATTTATTTTCTCATCCCAACATTATTGTAATCTTGGAAAAACTAGCATTAACAAGTGAAACCCTTTACCTAAACTTTGATCAAAAATCTAAAAGTGCTCAATCATCATCAAAAATCCAAATTTGATCATCAAGTTGAGTTTCCCCATCAGGATTTATCATCCTTCATCTAGAAACAACACACTTTACATCAAATTTTATTACCTTAGTCCCATCAATAGGATTCATTATTCTATTTTGACCTAGGTATTCCTTTGGAACTCCTAAGCAACAATTAAAATTTAGAAAACCTTCATCACTTGCATGCCCATTTTAACAAGGTCCCAAAAGCAAAAACTTAAGGATAAGGAACTTGAACCTCAAAATACCATGGGTGAACCAGAAGAAAATCCCTTTTACAAAATTCCTCAAAATGAAACAGAAGAAATAACAAAGGAGGAAATAGAACAAGCAAACCAAGATCCCAAATTTCACAAATTCCTAGAAAGGATCTTTGAAAAGGATAGAGAAAAATATCTTCTAATGTTAGCAAACCAAGGGGTCAAATTACCAAGTGATTTTGATGTCAATAAATTGAAGGGAACCCCAAAGAAAACTAAAATTGAAACATCAAATACAGATCAAATGGTTGCCCTAACACATCAAATTAATAACCTTGAACAACAAGTGCAAGAAATGCAAGGAGGGACTACCAAAAGATACTTGTTGCAAGATATTTGTCCCTACCCCTTTGATAGAAAGTTAAACATGATACCATTTCCTCCAAATTGTGACCTACCAAAATATGACAAATACAATGGAAAATTTGGCCCCATAGACCATTTGAGAGATTTTTAAACCATGAGTCTTGAGTTTTCTCATGAAGACACATACTTGATGAGACTCTTTCCTTGTAGCTTGGGAGGCCATTGTATGGAATGGTTTTCGAAACTACAACCATGAATAAAATCCTTTGAAGAACTTGTCAACAAATTTATCACTCAATATTCATATAACATTGCACATGATATAACCATGAAGGATCTTTGTAATACCAAACATAAACAAGGAGAATCTTTTCTCATATTCTTACAAAGGTGGAGAAGGTTATTCGTTCGATATGCTCATCCCATACCTGAACAAGAAAAGATGGAGATTTTTGTTGATAAACTTAACAGTGAAATGAGTTATAGGCTACAATTACAATGTCCCCCTAGCTTTGAGAAGATGGTAGAAAATGATGTCAAAATTGAAGAAGCTTTAGTCAAAAGAGGGGTATTGAAAATTCACAATGAAGGATCAAACAATGCTAGCTCTTCCAACTATCACAACAATGAGAAACCCAAATTTTGGACAATGAACAAAAATGCCAACGATGGTGCCGCCAAAACACATAATGCAAAACTGGTCTTTAATCTATCGGGAACCACAACCAAGACTGATCAAAACATCAATCAAGGCACTAATCAAAATTTCAACCAGCCCAACAATCAAAACAGCCATAATCAAAGTAACACCACGTCCAAACCTCCACCTTATCAAACACAATCAAAATGCAGAAAATTCACACCTTTGGGTCAATTATACGAATCTACATTGAGGGAACTTCTTGAAAATAACCTCATAACACTACCTGACACTCAAGGCTTTTAACCAAAAGTAAAATCGTCATGGTGGAATGATGCCTATTACTATGAATTTCATCAATGCAAAGGCCATCAAACAAATAGATGCATGCAATTGAAACATAAGATACAAGATTTAATAGATGAAAAAGTCATACGAATAGAAGGACCCCAAACAAATGTCGATCATGGAGCATTTAAAATCCTTTACCGAATTATGAAAAAGAGGAGTCCTCTATAACACACAAGGGAAAGTACATAAACTATGTCCATGATACTGTCATAAATCATATCTCAGCAATAGAGGATCAAATGAATACCATTGAAACCAATGACAATCAATACATTATTGCAGCCAATAATCCAATCTATAACACTCCAATTGAACAAGAACAAGACATCATTATACTTGAAAATCAAATTAATGACATCAAACCAGACATAGCTGCAACTGATACTCAAGTCAATGTCATTAAAATCAATGGAAAACAAGACAACATACCAGTGAATGCAACCATGAGAGCACAGGCCAAATATGTCTTAAAAGGAAGTTCATCTAAAACACCTGTTGCCTCATCCAACCAATATAACATAGTGGACTAGTTACAAAAAATCCATGCACAAATATCGATATTGGAATTGGTCAAGATTTCACCCACCCACAAAGAGATTTTGGAAAAATCCCTAGTGGACACAACAGTATAACCAAATCTGGAAGTTTATAAATTTGAAGCCATGGTGGGACATTTGACCATGCCACATTTCTTATCCTTCTCAAAAAATGATAACGCATCTATTTCTCATTAGGGCCACAATACCGCTCTCCACATTGAAGTCCTAATTCATAAATATTGTTTCAAATGCGTCCTAATATATGGAGGAGCGAACCTGAATATATGTACTTTAAAGCTTCTTTGTGCCTTGGGATTTTCTGAGAATGCAATTGATTCAAAGAAAAAGATTACAATAAAAGCATATGATGATGACGAAAGATCTTCATAGGGATTGATTGTCTTACCTATTCAAGTAGGACCAATTTAGAAAGATGTAATATTCCAACTCTTAGACAAGGATTTGACCTACAACATAGTATTGGGTCACCCATGGATCCATGAAATGCAAGTGGTCCCATCAACATACCACCAATGATCAGAGCTAGTCAAGTTCTTCATCCAAACCATTGGTAATTTCTTCAAATCATGAAGGTCAATCCAGTTCCATGTCTAAACAGTCTAAGAAGAAAGAGGAAGTTTATCCTTCCACATCCTCAAATCATAAAGCCCAATTCAGCACCTTGTCGAAACAATTTGAGAAAAAATTCCAAGTCAAAGATAAAGGTGTGGCTGAATATTTCATTGAACGATCCCTATATCTTTCACAATTCTCTTCCTCAAAGTCATATGGGAAAACCTCAACATCAACACAACAGACACCACAACTAGTTACTCTCTTTGATGGTTGGTTTGTAAAAGAAAGCACTATGGTTGATGAAGCAAAAGACAAAGATGTTCTAAACTAGCTTTATAAGGATGAAGAAGAATCCCAAGCAGCAACTGCAAATGTACAAACAATACAATATGGAAAAGGCTTTACTATCTTGGAAAAGATGGGATATGAGGGAAAAGGCCACATAGGAAAAAGGAAGGAAGGAATTGTAGAACCAATTCAAACCCTCTTAATCAATCCAAAATACAAGACTAGGTTGGGTTATAAAGAGGAGACAAAAGAAGAGATGACTCAGAAGGTGGTTGAAAGAATCTTGCAGTTACAAGCTAGTGATGATCATGAAACTTATTCTAATGAATATGAGTAGGATTCACTATCAGAAGAGTCTTTTCATGAAAAGGACATTGATGTGGTACACAAGTATGCACCCTACTCAAGGAGGGACAAGGTTCAGGTTCTAGACCACTTGAATTAGGATCGCAGCATATTGATGATTCCAGCAAAGATGATTCGACTCGAAGTGAAACTGATAATTTGGAGGAAAGTTACCTTATAGACCTCAATTTTTCTATTGTACAAATCGAAGACACTGCCATCAAGACTCTTACCATCTCCAACCTTAACCAGTTTGGTGACTTCTTACCCCTAGTATATCCCAAACTCATAGATTGGGACCAAACTAAGCCATTTGATATCCCTACCTTTTCAAATGATGATGTCATCATCAATTTTCTCTATTCCAACAATCCCAAAACATATTCCACCACTAAACATCATAACAAACCTTCCAAACAAGGGAGTATCAAATCTTCCAGCTGAAAAATGAATAATACAGGAAATAGATCTGATGGTGAAAACCATTCAATGGCAATATCAGATCCAGAAAAAGTAAAAACAAAGAGTACATCCAATGGCGAAAACCTCTCTAAGACATCGAAGGATGGAAGATTTGATACTTTCCTAGAATACTTTCAAGAAAGATCAAAGGTATTGATTGAACCCACATAGTCTGTCAATATTGGCAATGAAGAGAGAGTGAAGACTATCCATCTAGCGATATCTTTAACAGACCAACAAAAACCAAGCTTCCTCAAATTTTTCATAGAAAAACAAGTCAACTTTGCTTGGTCATATGCCAACATGCTAGGGATTGATCTAGTACTGATCATGCATCATTTATCTTTACCACCAAGAGTAAAACCAATCAAGTAGAAGCTAAGGAAATTGCATCCACAAATTGTTGGAATATGTGCCTCAATCCTTACTGACATGGAACTCCTGAAGGGAAAATTCATTATGACATTGTTCATGTCTTGCTAACTAACTGTTCTAAATCTACTTGAAAAGCTCATGTCACCAAGAAAGAGTTGATGTCTTGCCAAATGAAGTTTATCACTATAACTAGGAGCATTCGGCTTGACCTTTTATTGAATGAAGTTCTCTAGGCGATAGTTTGATCTTATCGGGCTATCTCACAGGTGTCGGGGAGAGGTCCCAACAAATGATGAATGTCTCAATGATAGCATATAGCTATCGGGCTAACACAAGGGTCTCAGGGATATCTCTCAGCGAGAATGGAAAGTCTCACTGATGGTGGAGGTTTCAGTGAGATGTCCCAGTGATGAAGAAAGGTCTCGCCAAAGGGAGTATTCATTGGTGCCTTCGCGGTAACAAAAAGACCTTAGCATAAGATCTTGGAGAAGGTGATAAGTCTTGCCGATTCTTGGGTGCTTCAGTATGACATGTTTGGCTGGTGTGAGGTCTTGGTGAAGGTCAAATGTCTTGCCGACTCAATAAGACATGGGCGCTTGGTGAAAGGTCTCGGCGAAGGACATAAGTCTTGCCGACTTGGTAAGACTTGGTTGTGTTTGGGGTGAAGTCTCAGTGAAAGATGAATGTCTTGTTGACTGTCAGATGCTTTGGTGAAACCTGAGGAGACTCGACAAAACCTTTTGGATAATGGGAAGTCTTGCTGATGGCAAAGTGGAAATCGATATGTTTTGTGAGCATCGGTAAAACATATTGCCGATGGAGGAACCTCTTGCCAATAGAAACAAAATGGTTATTAGTAGATTCGGTATGACTCATGGCGCTTGTTATAATGTCTTGTCAACTCGTAGAAGCTATGGTGATATCGATATAAAGACTCTGTGGCATTGGGGAGACACTGTTAGTGTCTCACCGATATGCCAACAAAGTTGAATGCCCTTGACCAGTTTGACCATCCTATGTGGAGCCTCATGGACCAATCAGAGGAAGCAATTTCAAATGGGTGGCAATTAGATTTTTGCAACTATTGCAATGCTGGAGCTAAACAGCATGTAGGGAAAAATCAATTGCTCGAAAGGAAACCATCTATGATTGGAAATGGCAGATAAGGATGCACAGAAGGCAAAAATCAGAATGTGATAAGATTTCAAGTATCGATTCTGATTTGAAAAAAATTATGAGTGAGATCTAATTGATGAGAATTTTTCTGTAACTGGATGAACAGTGAATGAAGCTACTATGAATGAATACTAGAGAATTGTATCTCTAATTGTATGTAATTGTTGTTACTGTAATACAAAGAGATTCAGTTTGGTGTGGTGGGTTTTTTCCTGAAAGGGTTTCCCACGTAAATCTATTATTCATTGTCTTTGAGTATCTTCTATGTTTCTATAAATATTTCATGTGTGTCTTAATTAGATTGTAATTTGAAAAATTAAAAGTACTATCTGCTTACTTCCCTATGGATTTGACGTTAGGAAAGTTGCTTCCGCACTATTGCTTTCCTTACAAGTGGTATCAGAGCCTAGCTAGTTGTTTAATCCTTGTGAGAGGGTTGGGTTTTTTGTGTTAATTCTTTTTCAGTGGGAGTTTTGTAGAGGTCTGATAGTTTAATTATAAATTAAGATGGCAAGAAAATTTAGAAGGATGGATATAGATAAATTCAATGGTAGCAATTTTGCGTTGTGGAAACTCAAAATGGAAGATCTGTTAGTAGACCGAAATATTTAGACTACTGTGTCTGGAACAATGCCTCAAGGAATGAAGTGAGAGGATTGAGACCTTGTAGATGGAAATTATAAGGGGATGATAAGGCTCTATTTGGAAGACTTTGTTCTTCTGAACGTGCATGAAGAAAAGACTAGCATCTATTTATCAAGGAAAGTCCTTGGTGAACAAATTTTTCTTGAGGAAGAAGTTGTACTCTTTGAGAATGCAAGAGAGAGGATCTGTTGCTGATCACTTGAATACTTTCAACATTTTGATTGCTCAGTTAACATCTGTTGGTGTGAAGATTAAAGATGAAGATCATTGCATGCTACTGCTATGTTCCTTGCCAGATTCTTAGGATCATCTGGTGATGGCTATTGGAAGTACGACATCCACTTTCGAGATGGAAGATGTTGTTGCTTCTTTGTTGTTAGAAGAGATGAGAAGAAAATCTTTTGAGATGGCAAAGGAGGCTCTAGCTATCAGAGGCAAACCGAAGGAGAAAGGCAAGAAGAAGGACAAGAAATCCAAATCAAAATCAGAAGGGAGATCAAAGTCTCCTGGCAAGAAGTCCAAGGTGAAATTTTGGAATTGTGGGCAACCTGGTCATGTCCAAAAGGATTGCAAGGAGGAGAAAAAGAAGAAGAAGAACTCTTCTAGAAATGATTCTTCTTAGAGTAATGCAGATTCATTCATTGTAGCTTTGGCTACATGGGCACTAGATGATGTCTATCTGATTGATTCTAGAGCATCTTTCCACATGACATCTCATAGAGATTGGTTCATGAAGTATGAAGAATACAATGGTGAAAAGGTGTACTTGGCAAGTGATTCATCTTTGAAAATTGTTGGTTGTGGAAGAGTCAGAATACAATTCCCTGATGGAAGAGTGAAGGGAATCAATGATGTAATGCATATACTAGGTTTGGATCAAAATTTACTTTCTGTAAGTAAGCTAAAAGATAGTGGAGTGCATGTCACATTCTCTAGAAATGGTTGCAAGATGACTAGAGGCTCTATGGTGCTAGCTAGGGGTGCTCAAATTGGTACCTTGTAAAAGCTAGATGCACAAGCTATTTAATGCAATAGTGTCTTCACAAAGTCACTTAAGGCTACTCATGGAGATAAGAAGGAAAACGTTCCTGATGGAGTAAATTCCATGGAGGTTAAACTTCTAGCAGAAAAGACTATGCTCTGGCATCACAGGCTTGGCCCACATTGGTGAAAATGGTTTAAAAACCTTGAAAAATAAAAACCTGGTAGAAGGGCTTGAAGATATTAACCTTGAGTTTGAATTTTGTGAACATTGCATATATGGAAAGCAACATTGTGTTTCATTTTATTCCAATCCTCACAAATCTTCTGGTTTGCTTGATTATATTTATTCTAATGTTTTTGGTTTAGTGAATGTTCCTTCTCTATCTAAATCAAGATACTATGTGTCATTTATTGATGATTATTCAAGAAGAACATTTGTATATTTTCTAAAAAGTAAATCAAAAGTGTTCAGTCAGTTTAAGGAATTTAAAAACCTTGTTGAAAATTAGACTGGTAGGAAAATAAATGCTTAAGGACTGACAATGGTGGTGAGTTTTCTTCAGATGAATTCGAAAGGTACTATACAGATCATGGGATCAAAAGACATAAGACTACACCTTACACTCCACAACAAAATGGAGTTGCTGAAAGGTTCAACAGGACAGTAATGGAAAGAGCACGAAGTATGTTGAGCAATGTTGGCTTGGAAGAGAATTTTTGGGCTGAAGCAATCTCTACAGCATGTTACTTGGTAAATCATTCTCCTAACTCTACTCTTGTTGAGAAGATGCCTTTGGAAGCATGGTCTAGAAAGAAGCCCTCTCTGAGACATATTCATGTCTTTGGCTATGAGGCATATGCTTATGTGTCATTTGAAAAAAGATCTAAGTTAGAAAGCAAAGTTGTGAAGTGTATTTTTATTGGCTATAGTGCTAGAATAAAAGGATACAAGCTTTGGAATCCTGAGACTGAGAAGGTTTTGTACAGCAAAAGTGTTATCTTTCATGAGCTGAAATCTTCTACATTGGATCTACAGTCAGAGAAGAAATCAAAAAATGAAAAGGTTGTAGCAGGAATTTCTCCGACACTAGATAAAGAAGAATTGAAAAATCAAAATGTACCTGTGAACCTAAGAATTTTATCCTATTCTAACATGCAAAATAACTTAAAAATGCAAGTGATAAAAGACTAAGGACACCTCAAGATTAGCCAAAAGAGTGATAAAACAAGAAGGAAAATGGACAAAAGAAGATACAAATGATTTCACCTTCCTTGTTGTTGATGTCTCCTTGGTTGGCCCTTGATTTGGATGATTTTGTGTGCTCCTTGGATGGCTTCTTGAGTGACTAAATGCAAGATTGGATGTGCAAAATGATTAGAATGGATAGCTAGATGATAGTGGATGATTGAGAATGCAAATTGGCAGCATGTAGTTATGAAAATCCAAAAGTGTTCAAAATGCCCTTGAGAAGGGGGTATTTATAAGAGAATTTGAATTCTATAGAGAATTCAATGGTCAAGATTGATCCAACAAGGTCAAGATGAAGGGCTATGGTGGGTTGAGAACCCACAAGCCCTCACATCTTGACATGTGGATGGTGAAGTGGCTAAGGGGAGATGAGGTGTAAGTGAGGTGGCCAAAAGGTACATGAGGTGGAGGAAGGACAAGTACCTTTCAAGTACATTGGGAGATGGGAAGAATCTTGGGTGAATAAAAGTGAATTTTAAATTCATAATGATTGGAAGAATTTGGTGGATAAGACAATGTTCCCAAAAGGTGGGAGTTTGTCACATGTGACTTGATGTGACAAGTCAAAGGTTCTAGAAGATTCATGGGAAAAGGGGATTCTTGGAGGAATAAAAAGGAATTAAAAATTCCTTGGGGGATGGAGAGAGTTGACCAAGGTACTGATTAAGATTAATTAATCAGTAATTAGAAGATAAATGAGGATTAGAAGCCAACTTACAAAAGTTGGAGGATGTGACACATCCTAATCAAGGATTAGGCATGTGCACATCCCTAATGAAGAAATTAGGAGATGGATTAGGATTAGATGAAAATGACATGTGAGGAATTAAATAAATGTATTATTTATTTAATTTATTTGATGAAAGGAGGATTAAAAGAGTAAAGTATTTAATTATTAATTAAATACCTTAGGGATTTGGCAGAATTAAGGGTACTAATTAAATAATAGTAATATTACTTAATTAATACAAAAATAAGATGAAAGGGGATGAATTTGGATAAATTAAGTGTCCAAATTTACATGTCTACATTTTGCCCCTCTTTGAGATGGTGTTACGAAGTAGCATCATTTCAAAGAATATTAAAATATAGAACCCAGAAGGAGATGATTAGATTGGAAAAGATGCCCCAGTCATCAAAGAGATGACTAGGAAGAAAGACGATGGGGGTGAAGATGAAGAGTAGGGATTGAGGATGCCCCCTCGAGAGGACATGCGGGTTGAAGAGAACACGTGTGTGCTCTCGAAATAGATGATGTGATGCAAGGGGAGATGAGGAAGATGATGCAAGGTGATGGGTAAGAGAGTAAATGATATGGAGATGGATGAAGCACAAATGGATTTCAAAAGGTGATGTTGCCCCAGTCAAGGTACAAGCCAAAATGGGTTGATGATGGATGGAGTGTTGTCAATGAGGGAATGAAGGATCCTGAAACAACACAAGGATAGGGAAGGATACATCCCACTGAGTGGTATTGATGAGGGAAGGATACATCCCAAAACACCACCAAAGGATAGGGAGGAATACCGCCCGATGACGATGAAAGTGTTGTTGATGAGGGAAGGATACATCCCAAAACAACACCAAAGGGATAGGGAATGATAATAATGGATGATGATGATGATGATGGGTCAAGGATAGTAACAAGACTGGGGACAAGACCAAGGATATGATTAGATGATGCGGTCTAAATGGAATGGGTGGGGATTTGATAGAGATGTGAGATACGGATGAAGGATGAATGGATGGGGGAATACATGCAAGACGATAGAATGGAAAATGAAATGAAATCCTAATGCAATTTGCCATCTTCGGAGCACTGATTTTTGCTATAGCATAAGACATCAAATGCTAGGGTATGTGGAACCAAGGCATAATAGTGTCTAATGCATAAAATAAACACAACAGACAAGAAGGCTATCCCAACACCCCAAAGTCACAAAGACCTTGGTCGGGCCAGGTATTGAGATAACCACAAGCACAAAAGGATGCCCTAGAATAACACAAGACCTCGGGGATCTTGGTGGGTACTACGTGGGACAACCAAGAAGACAATCAAACAAAAGAGCAAGATATACCCCTATGTTGACCAATCAAAACACACCATAATATGAAGGATCATGGCGGCCTTGACAAGTGATGATAGGGAGCTCAAATGATAAACAAAATCCAAAAGTATCAAAATATCACAATCAATTTCAAACGTCCTTTTCCATAGGATCAATCACGGGGATGGATGGGATTGATGAGGTATGTTAGGAAGGATGCATCTTGTTGAGACCGATGATGGATACTAAATTAAAAGATTGATATGATGTGGGATGGGAAAAATCGATTGGATCTCCTGATATAAGTGGGTATTGTTTGTTAAGAACCAACTAGATAAGGGCATGGCTTGACCACATGACATAAGGAAGATAAGACACGAGACTGACACACCCTAAAGACCTAGGGGGTCGAGGGTCGATCAAAGATTAGCCTTGCCTACGTAAAAGCGCAGAGCCCTCGTAGTTAGATAAAAGGTTGACGATTGACCAAGATGGAGACCTTGATGGATGGTAAAGATAGGATGGAAAAAAGGAGTAAAGTGGATAATGGTGATCGATGAGAGACGATAGACGATAAAGGAGTAAAGTGGACAATGAAGATCGATGATGGAACCCCAGGGGCGGATCAAATGATCGACCTTGCCTATGTGAAAGCACAGGGGCAATGTAGTTCGACAAGACCAAAGGCAAAACGATGGATAAAGGATAATAGGATGATAATAGGATAAGTGGATAAAAAGATGGGACCGATACGACAAGATAGGATAGACCTGTTGGATTGGATAGGATGATGACGATCACATAAAGCTCAGGGATGGGATAGTTATCCAAAGCAGTAAAATGACTTGGGAGGATGATATGATAGATAGATGAGTGATGAAAAGTGATAGGGGATTAGAAAGATGTGCAAGAGAAGTAGGGGTGATGATGATGAGATAAATAGCATTGGGTTGCATGGGGGGAGGCCTATAGCTAGATACCAATGACAAGGGATTGTGATATGGGATGAGGATAAAGATGAAAGAATGGATAGAGATATAGGGATAGGGGATGGGAAGGATTGTTTGGATGGATGGGAATATAAGGATTGGGAGATGAAAGGGATGCTAGGATAGATGGATACGAAGATAAGGATGGGGAGATGGAAGGGATGCTGTGATAGCTGGATAGGGATAGAAAGATTGGGAGATGAAAGGGATGCTAGGATAGATGGATACAAAGATACAGATGGGGAGATGGAAGGGATGCTATAATAGATGGATAGGGAGATGAAGGGATGTTATGATAGATGATGTCTCCAAGGACTATGTCATAAAGGAAGCAGATGCCCCCACTCTAGATATGTCATATATGAGGAGGCATGAGGGATAGAAAACAAGTGGATGGGAAGATAAAGGAGATAACTAGATGAGGATAGGATGGGTGACTAAGGAATATGATAGAGCATGGATGAAGGGAATGTATACCAATAGGTGTCCAAAACATGCATAGATAGGTGCCCCTATTTTGATCAAGATCACAAGAAGGATAGAGGGATGGGAGATAAATGGGATATGATGGTAGGATGCGGAAGATAGGTGGGATGGGGGGATTCATGAAGAGGATGGATAATAGGAAGACGGGTGCATAGCTGGAAGCATAGCGGATGGAGGGAATGCATATCAGGAAATTGCCCCCAAGTGCAGATGGGGATTTACGCATGACGCCTGTTTGCCAAGTTTTCATCATGGTACTTATCCAAGGCGCTTGTTTGCCAAGTTTTCACCATTGGATGGATTATTTCTCTTTACTATTTTGTTTTTTTTTTTTGACTTTTTGACATTTTGACTTTTTGGATGTCATGCAGAAGGAGATGGGTAAGGATAAGGAAGTGGATAAGAAGATTTAGAAGACATGTAATAAGGATCAAGGTGTTAAGAGCCCATGTTTGAAGTGACTGTTGGATGTTGGTACAACCTTATTAGGCTAAATGGATTATGCATGATGGTGAATTAGAGGGATTTGATGGGGTTGATACATGGGATAATGGATGGGATGCTGGAAAGGGTATGGATAGAATGAAGGGGTGGATATGTGATGGGGAGATGTGTTCAGGACCAACATTGGCACATCTGGTGGTGGATGTGGAAAGATAATAGGATTGATGGATGGAGAATGTGGGGATAATGGAGGAGATGGAATGGTGAATTTTGGGACATAAGGACCCAAAACAGACTTAGGAGATGAAAGGGGTGTATGATTAGCTTTTGGATTAGTGACTTTGGATGTTCTTACAGATTTTTCTTGTGATGGCATTGCATCTTTTTTCTTTGGGATCCACATGGTTTTGATCTTTTCTTGGGTGGGCCTTTGTGGCCTACAGATTTGATGTAGATTTAGATTTTTCTTCTCTTCACCATGTTTGTTGGAGGGGACATGAGGAGCCTTAGATTCATGTGGATGTTTGGATTTATTCATTTTTTCTTTACCATCCAAAGTTCTTTTAGTAGCAATGGGATGGGTGTGAATGGATGGATGATGTGGAGGACACATGAATGGAGGGATGGAGGTAGGATTTTTAGGATGATATGTGGATGGATGATGTAAGGGTACGTGCCTTTGTTGATCCTGATTAGGGAACATGAGAGTGGGATAGTTATGATGGCTGACATGGATAGGTGATGGATGGATGAAAGGATGAATAGGACAAGATGGGGGAGGTGATTTTGGGATATAAGGGCCCAAAATAGATGTAGGACCTGGAGGAAACAAGGGCATGGTAGATGGAGGATTGGAGATGGTAGATGGAGGGATGTAAGGACCCAAAATGGATGGAGCAGATGAAGGAGGAAGATGGACAGTTGTTTTGAGGTGATACAATAGAGGAGGAGGGATAGCAACATATGATTTGGTGGGCGATGGGAAGAGCCGACACTTATTTTGGAAAGAGGCTTGTTGAGGACGTTTAGAGGTTGTACCAACATTTTTAGATTGCGAATCATGAGTAGTACATCCAAGACCTTGCAGATACAAATGTTCTTTAGCTTGGATGGGCTCTATAATACCTTGCTCATGAAGGCCTAAACCTTTTCCTTGATAGTTCATTCTCTTGAGCATTCGATCTAGGACAGGATTTTTGTTATTCTGGAAGAATGATGCGAGTTCATTATTAGGTGGAAGAGGAGGGTTGGTGTATATGCTTTGTTTTTCTTCTACGAGGAGACCACCATGGAGGAATGTGAGAGGACCAAGGGGATATGCAAGCGGTGTGGGGATAGCATTTTAGGCGATGATGGGGGATTATGAGAAGGAGATGATGGGATAGCAACATCAGGAGAGGGAGTAGGGGCCATGATAGGATCTAGATTTGTGGTAGTAGGCTCATGCGATGGAGATGGAGATGGAGTAGTGGAAGCTTGAATGACAAGGGGATCATGGGATGGAATGGATGGGGGACTGTAATCTTAAGGTGGACTAGATGGGATGGTAGGATCTTGATTTGGATAAGGGGATATGTTGGCATGCTTTGGATTAGACTCTTGGCATGACTCATCATGTGCAGAAGGCATGGTAATGGAGTCTTGTTGGGACTCTTCAAGCGGGGAAGATGGAGGGCTGGAAGATTCATGAGGTTCGTTGGAATGGGTTTTGGTGCTACTAGGAGTGGGAGGAGTGGATTGGATTTGGGTGGATCTAGGAGTAGAGGGAGTGGATTGGAATTGGGTGTCTTTGATGGATTCAGTGGTTCTTGGAGTAGGAGATGGGGGTTCAATGGATCTAGTGGGTTCAATGGTTTCAATGGTTTGATTAGTGCTAGGGGTGGTAACATCAATAATAGGTGTGGTATGGAGAAGGGTCTCATCACTAGTGACCGTGGATGATGGATCTAGATGGCATGGTTCCAAGACTTCAAGATGTGGAGTTGGGGATGGCTTCTTTGTAATGAGTCCTTGGAGAACTTCTGAAATGAGAGACTTGCATATGGTTGGCTTGGCTGGGGTGGTAGAAATGGTTGAGGGATTATGGAGTGGTGGACTAGGGTTAGATGGAGGAATGGGATTGAATGTAGGACTATGAGTAGATGGGGGATTAGGATTGGATGGAGGACTAGGAGTAGATGGATGAATGGGATTGGGTGGAGGGTTAAGATAAGGATATTGGAGTGGTGAATTAAGATAGGGGGACATGGATTGTGGATCAAGACAAGAGGATATAGGTGGTGTAGTGGGACAAGAGGATGTGGAGGATGGATTGTAATAAGGGTATTGGAATGGTGGAGTAGGATGAGGATATGTGGATGTAGGATTAAGGTAAAAGGGGGTGGATGTAAGTTAGTATGGACAGACTGGGAAAGAGGATTAGGATAGGGGGACATGGATGGGGAATTGTAATAGGAGCATTGGGATGGAAAATTAGGATAAGAGGGTGGAGAAGGACATGAAAAATATGGGGATGAAGAAGATACTAGATATCCATTGTTAAAGGTGGCATAAGGAGCATGATTAGGCATGGATGAAGACATAATAGGATAACTCATAGGAGTAATTGGATTTTGGAAAGTGGGTGGAGAAAGCTTACTAGAGATGATAGTGTCAAGGGGATCTATGTCATATACCTCTTGATCGATAAGACTTTTGTTATCGTCGTCAACGTAATTAGGGCTTCCCTTGACTACTATTGATGGAGGATGAGGATTCATGATGACAATGGATAAAAGATTTTGGATGGGAACAGATTAAAGCTCAAATCAGGATTTTGGTCAAGCTCAGATCACGATTGGACAAAAGCTCAGATTAGGATGATTGGATGGGATTGCTTTTGATTTTGGTGGGATTCAGTAGACAGATGATTAGATCGGATCAAATGATTAGATGATGTTGATTGGATAATTGTGATTGGATGAACTTGATCGGATTGGTGTGCTTGGACTGATTTGATTAGATAGGAAGAAAAAAAAGGTACCACTAGATAGAGCTCAAAAAACTAAACAACTTTGATTTTTGGACGAAGTTGATCTGATGCACGGTTTGCAAATGATGGCCCTGGGAAGTTAAAGGGGCGTAGTTAGCTTTCTGTGGTAAATCAGGGGCGTAGTCAGCTTTCTACAATAAATCAAGGGAATTGACAACAAAATAAGGGGCGTTGACAGCTTTCTGCAATAAAATCAGGGGTGTAGATAGCAAAATTAGGGGCGTTGATAGCTTTCAGGGGCGTTGACAGTAAAATCAGGGGCATAGACAGCAAAATCAGGGGCGTTGACAACAAAATTAGGGGCGTAGACAGCAAAATCAGGGGCGTAGACAGCAAAATCAGGGGCGTAGACAGCAAAATCAGGGGCGTAGACAGCTTAATCAGGGGCGTAGACAGCTTTCTATAGCAAATCAGGGGTGCTTCCGCCTTTCTGCAGCAGAATTAGGGGTGCTTCCACCTTTTTACAGCAGAATTAGGGGCGCTTCCGCCTTTCTATAGCAAAACAGGGGCACTTCCGCCTTTCTGCAACAGAATTAGGGGCGCTTCCGCCTTTTTGCAGCAAAATGGGGGCGCTTCCGCCTTTCTGTAGTCGAATTAGGGGCGCTTCTGCCTTTCTACAGCAAAATGGGGATGCTTCCACCTTTCTGCGACAGAATTAGAGGCACTTCCGCCTTTCTGTAGTAAGACAGAGCTTGGTTTTGATGGAAAAGGCTATGGCAAGGACACAAAATGATAAAATAAGGCCAAAGTATCAAAGATTTCACAAATTTTTTACAAAAAAAGACTTCAAGCAAGCACAATCCTATGATTAATGTTAATGGTATGGCTAGGCAAGGTCTTAATCTAGGATGCACAAAGCTTCTAGGGAGTCCTCGATATACTCTCGGTACGTGAGGCACAACCATGAACACCAGCCTATCACAAACGTGAGTCGGGAACCCCAGCAAGATACTGAAAGGCTCAGACCAACTCTTCACGTCTATCTAGGTATCACCCTAGCTTCAACGCTCTGCCAATTACGACGTGACTGGATTGGGGTACAACTTTCATTCTTCCCCCTTTATATACCCCACCGGTACGCGTGGTTGGAATCGTCCCTTGGGGTGATGAAATCCCCAAGCAAGTCCCACTAAAAAGAAGACACTAACTATTTCCAACTACTCCCTAGGCTCACATGAAGTGCAAGGGGAAAGTGAAAACAAATTAATGCCCCCTTGGGTAACACAAAAATAAACAATCACAACAAGAAATGAAGTTTATTCCCCCTAATTAGATTATGTTCCAAAACAAGGATAGTTTTTGAAAATCTGATCAAATAGATAGCCCTACAAACAAATGTTAGCTGTCTTTTTCTTCATTCTTGGTCAATTATGCCATAATATGCTGCAAAACGTTAGCAAAAAATACCAATATTCTTGCCAAAACAATGTTAGAGGGTTACTACTTGAAAATAGCAAAAAACAAGAGCAAAAACAAAGCTAAAATGACTATTTTACCTTCCAAATTGTGCTGATTTGGGGCGCTTTCGCCTTTCTGTAGCAAAATAGGGGCGCTTCCGCCTTTCTGTAGCAAAAACAAGGGTGCTTCCACCTTTCTGTAGAAAAATGGGGGTGCTTCCGCCTTTCTGCAGCAAAAATAGGGGCGCTTCCACCTTTCTGCAGCAAAATGGGGGCACTTCCACCTTTCTGCAGCAAAAATAGGGGCGCTTCCGCCTTTCTGCAGCAAAAAGGAGGGCGCTTCCGCCTTTCTGCGACCCTTTTCTGTAAAATACTTAGCAAAGATGAAGGTTAAATGCAAGATATAGGGCGCTTCCGCCTTTCTACAGTAAAAAGAGAGCGCTTCTGCCTTTCTGTAGTAAAGAAGAGGGTGCTTCCGCCTTTCTGCGGTAAAGAAGAGGGTGCTTCCGCCTTTCTATAGTAAAAAAGAGGGCGCTTCCACCTTTCTGCGACAAAATTTATCAAATTTTTAAGAAAAAAAGAAAGTTATGCCCCTCCCACTGCAAAAAAAGTGTTAGAAAGACCTTCTAAATATATCCCTAATTGCAACAAACTTGTTAGAAGAAGATAAAACTTTCAGATGTAGGGCACTTCTGTCTTTCTGTAGTAGACAAGAGGGTGCTTCCGCCTTTATGCAGTAAAGCAGAGGGCGCTTCCGCCTTTCTGCGATAAAGCAGAGGGCACTTCTGCCTTTTTGTAGTAGGACAGAGGGCGCTTCCGCCTTTCTGCAGTAAAAAGGAGGGCGCTTCTGCCTTTCTGCAGTAAAAAGGAGGGCGCTTCCGCCTTTCTACGGTAAAACAGAGGGCGCTTCCACCTTTCTGCGACCTTTTCCTGCACAATACTTAGCAAAAATGGAGGTTAAATGCAAGAACCCGTTTGTGGGTCCCACCGGGTATGCCAGAAATGTGAACCTAAGAATTTTATCCTATTCTAACGTGCAAAATAACTTTAAAATGCAAGTGATAAAAGACTAAGGACACCTTAAGATTAGCCAAAAGAGTGATAAAACAAGAAGGAAAATGGACAAAAGAAGATACAAATGATTTCACCTTCCTTACTGTTGATGTCTCCTTGGTTGGCCCTTGATTTGGATGATTTTGTGTGCTCCTTGGATGGCTTCTTGAGTGACTAAATGCAAGATTGGATGTGCAAAATGCAAGATTGGATGTGCAAAATGATTAGAATGGATAGCTAGATGATAATGGATGATTGAGAATGCAAATTAGCAGCATGTAGTTATGAAAATCCAAAAGTGTTCAAAATACCCTTGAGAAGGGGGTATTTATAGGAGAATTTGAATTCTATAGAGAATTCAATGGTCAAGATTGATCCAACAAGGTCAAGATGAAGGGCTATGGTGGGTTGAGAACCCACAAGCCCTCACATCTTGGCATGTGGATGGTGAAGTGGCTAAGGGGAGATGAGGTGTAAGTGAGGTGGCCAAAAGGTACATGAGGTGGAGGAAGAACAAGTACCTTTCAAGTACATTGGGAGATGGAAAGAATTTTGGGTGAATAAAAGTGAATTTTAAATTCACAATGATTGGAAGAATTTGGTGGATAAGACAATGTTCCCAAAAGGTGGGAGTTTGTCACATGTGACTTGATGTGACAAGTCAAAGGTTCTAGAAGATGCATGGAAAAAGAGGATTCTTGGAGGAATAAAAAGGAATTAAAAATTCCTTGGGGGATGGAGAGAGTTGACCAAGGTACTGATTAAGATTAATTAATCAGTAATTAGAAGATAAATGAGGATTAGAAGTCAACTTGCAAAAGTTGGAGGATGTGACACATCTTAATCAAGGATTAGGCATGTGCACATCCCTAATGAAGAAATTAGGAGATGGATTAGGATTAGATGAAAATGGCATGTGAGGAATTAAATAAATGTATTATTTATTTATTTTATTTGATGAAAGGAGGATTAAAAGAGTAAAGTATTTAATTATTAATTAAATACCTTAGGGATTTGGTAGAATTAAGGGTACTAATTAAATAATAGTAATATTACTTAATTAATACAAAAATAAGATGAAAGGGGATGAATTTGGATAAATTAAGTGTCCAAATTTAGATGTCTACAGTACCTAATACTAAGGAGATCTCAAGCAGTTCTAAAAGTTCTGAAGAAGATGTAGAACCACCTCAGCCTCATCCTGTGAGAAGGTCAACTCATGAAAGAAAGCAACTTGATAGGTATGGGTTTCTTTGATTGAGTCTACTTATGCCTATGTTTTAATTTCTAGCACTGATGAACCTAAGACTGTGAAAGAGGCATTTAAAATGTCTAATTCAAACTCTTGGTTGGAAGCCATGAATGAAGAGATGGCATCATTAGAAATTAAGCAGATGGATGTGAAAATAGCATTTCTTCATAGTGATCTTGAAGAAGAAATTTATATGTCCCAGTCAGAGCATTTTGTGGAAAAAGGTAAAGAAAGACTGGTTTGCAAGTTAAAGAAATCTTTGTATGCCTTAAAACAGTCTCCTAGGATGTGGTACTAGAAATTTCACACATTCGTTTTTTCATTAGGATTTGTAAGATCAAAATGTGATCATTGTGTATATTACAAAGCTGAAAGTGATCAAGTACTTATTATTGCACTCTATGTTGATGATATGATGTTCATAGGCAATAGTAAGCTAATGATTTATGATCTTAAGTCTCAATTTTCTACAAAGTTTGAAATAAAAGATCTTGGTGCAGCAAGGTACATTCTGGGAATGGAAATAACCAGGCACAGAAAAAATAGAAAACTTTGGCTCAGTAAGAGTAAGTATTTCATGACTGTTCTAGAGAGATTTTGTATGACTAAGTGCAAGCAACTAGTTATTCCAGTTACACAGGGAACGAAGCTATCTGTTGAGGATTGTCCAAAATCTCCTACTGAGATGGAGGACATGACTAGTGTACCTTATGCTAGTGCAGTTGGCAGCCTTATGTATGCAATGGTCTGTACAAGGCCAGACATTGCCCAAGCAGTGGGAGTTCTTAGTCAGTTTATGGCTAATCCTAGGACACATTGGGATGCTGTGAATAGAGTGTTTAGATATTTGAAGGGCACTTTAGACTATGCTTTGTGTTACCATGGTAACTTGGTTGAATCACAGAGGACTCTCAATATTTGAAGCTATGTGGATTCTGATTGGGCAGGGGACATTGACAATAGAAGATCCACCAGTGGATATGTTTTCATGATGAATGGTGGTGCAGTGAGTTGGATGAGTAAGTGGCAAGCTGTAGTCACTTTGTCCACTATAGAAGCAGAATACATGGCAGCTACACATGCTTGTAAAGAGGCAATCTAGTTAAAAATTTTGTGTTCTAACATTGGTTTTGATAAAGGAAAAATTACTATTTACTGTGATAGCTAGAGTGCTATATGTTTGGCAAAGAATCCTACTTTCCATGGCAGGATGAAACATATAGATGTACAGTATCACTTTGTACGAGATATGGTGGAGGATGGGAAGGTCTCTTTGGAGAAAGCAGATACTTTGGAGAATGTTGCAGATGCATTGACGAAGCCTGTGAGTACAGACAAGTTTAGATGGTGTGCCAGTTCCATGGGCCTCTTGGCCCATGAATTTCAATAGTTTTATTATGCTCTAGAGGTATCAGTAAGATCTTCGTCAAGTGGGAGCTTGTTAGAATATGTGCCTCAATCCTTACTGACATGGAACTCCTGAAGGGAAAAGTCATTGTGACATTGTTCATGTCTTGTCGACTAACTTTTCTAAATCTTCTTGAAAAGCTCATGTCACCAAGATAGATTTGATGTCTTGTCAAATGAAGTCTATCATTGTAACTAGGAGCATTCGGAGTGACCTTTTGTCGAATGAAGTTCTTTGGGTGATAGTTTGATCTTATCAAGCTATCTCATGGGTGTCAGGGAGAGGTCCCAGCGAATGATGAATGTCTCACCAATAGCATATAGCTATCCAGCTAACACAAGGGTCTCAGGGAGATCTCTCAATGAGAATGGAAAGTCTCATCGATGGTGGAGGTTTTGGTGAGATGTCCCAGCGATGAAGAAGGGTCTCGCCGAAGGGAGTATTCACTTGGTGCCTTCACGGTGACAAAAAGACCTCAGTATAAGGTCTTGGAGAAGGCAATAAGTCTCACCGACTCTTGGGCACTTCGGTATGACATGTTCGGCTGGTGTGAGGTCTTGGCGAAGGTCAAATGTCTTGCTGACTCGGTAAGACATGGGCGCTCGGTGAAAGGTCTTGGCGAAGGACATAAGTCTTGCCGACTTGATAAGACTTCGTTATGTTTGAGGTGAAATCTCGGCGAAAGATGAATGTCTTTCCAATTATCAAATGCTTCGATGAAACCTAAGGAGACTCAACGAAACCTTTTGGCGAATGGGAAGTCTTTCCAATGGCAAAGTGGAAATCGATATGCTTTGTGAGCATCGATAAAATGTCTTGATGATGGAGGAACCTCTTGTCGATGGAAATGAAATGGTTATCGGTAGATTCAGTATGACTCATGGCACTCGTTATAATGTCTTGTCGACTCATGGAAGCTATGGTGATATCGATATAAAGACTTTGTGGTATCGGGGAGACAGTGTTAGTGTCTCACCGATATGCCAACAAAGTTGAATGCCCTTGACCAGTTTGACCATCCTATGTGGAGCCTCATGGACCTATCAGAGGAAGCGATTTCAAATGGGTGGAAGTTAGATTTTTGCAACTATTGCGACACTAGAGCTGAACAGCATGCAGGGAAAAATAAATTGCTTGAAAGCAAACCGTCTATGATTGGCAATGGTGGATAAGGATGCACAGAAGGAAAAAATTAGAATGTGATAAGATTTAGAGTATCGATTCTAATTTGAAAAAAATTATGAGTGAGATCGGATTGATGAGAATTTTTTTGTAACTGGATGAATAGTGAATGAAGCTACTATGAACGAATACCAGAGAGTTGTATCTTTGATTGTATGTAATTGTTGTTACTGTAATACAAAGAGATTTAGTTTGGTGTGGTGGGTTTTTTCCTGAAAGGGTTTCCCCCATAAATCTATTGTTCATTATCATTGAGTATCTTCTAAGTTTCTATAAATCTTTCATGTGTGTCTTAATTAGATTGTAATTTGAAAAATTAAAAGTATTGTTTGCTTACTTCCTTGTGGATTTGACATTAGGAAAGTTGCTTCCACGTCATTGCTTTCCTTACACATATAGCCTTATTGGTAAAACTAGAGCTGAAGAAGTTGTTAGATGCAGGATTCATCAGACCCATTGACTATGCCGAGTGGATCTCCAATATCATACCAGTCTCAAAGCCTAATAACAGCATTCGTATTTGCATGGATTTTTGAGATCTCAATAAGGCTTGCCCCAAAGATGATTTTCCTCTACCTAACATAGACATCATAGTGAACTTAACGGCAGGATACGGCATGTTATCACTTATGGATATTTTTTCCAGTTATAATCAAATGAAGATAGCTCCAAAGGATCAAGATAAGACATCCTTTACATTTCCATGGGGAACATTATGTTAGAACATCATGCCATTCAAATTGAAGAATGTGGGAGCTACTTATCAGTGTGCCATGACAACAATTTTTCATGATATGATGCATATTTGTTGGAAATATGTTCCTCAAACAATACAAGTTGAAACCTCCATTAGAGCAACGTCAGTATTACATCTATCATGTCTGGCCGACAAGCAGTCTCTATCATTTTGTTTTGAATAGGTCACTATGACCTAGCTTCTATCTTTCTGAACGTCTTCACTATGGAGTCTATCACTGTGACATAGTGTATTCGCTATGACCTCTTAACACTCGGGAGATCTCTAGCAGACAGGCCATTCAATCATGTATCAAGGAGACTCTTGGTGACCATGGTCTTCGGGATAACTAAGGGTTCTCACTAAGAAGTCTCAACGAACAATGAAATTCATGCTGACAGGAACACACTCGGAAGTTATCAATGTAACATGGAGGCTTCGTTATGAAGTCTGCACGATATGATAATGTCTCACCGATGGAGGCTTAAGGGTTGGCTATCGGGGTAACTCAAAGGTCCCGAGAAGACGTCTCATCGAAAGTTGAAGGTCTCACTGACAGGAACACCCTTTGGGATCTTTGATATAACTCTTGGTGATAGATGAACACTTCGGGGTAAGTCCTAGGGCTTGGTGTGATGTCTTAGTGAAAGCTAATGTCTCATCGACAACGCTTTATGTTGGAGCCTTCGGGGTAACATATGGAGATAAGTATGATCTCTTGGTGAAGGGCGTATGTCTTGGCGACCGTTGATAGCTTCAGGGTGACAATAGAGATCTCAGAGAAACCTCTTGGTGAGATTGATATGTCTTGCCGATTATTCTTTGGAGCTCGATATGACTTGTGACTTCAGTATAACCTTTGGTGACTTGCTATGATCTCCTGGCGAAAGTGATAGGTTTGGGCGACTACTTGGTGACTCGGTGTAACACATGAAGCTCGATGGAACATCTTGGTGATATCGGTTACTCTTGGTGACTTCGGTATGAAGGTTATGTGGCATTGGTGAGACACTGTTAGTGTCTCACCGAGATGCCAACACAGTGTGAATTCTGTTGACCGAGTAAGACTTTTTGATGTGGCATCTCGTGGATGAATAAGAGGAGCTGAATGTGAACCATTAGCAGTTGGTTCGGTGTGACAGTTCTATGAAGAAGTTCTACAGACAGAGTTCGACATGGATATACTCTGTGATTGCAGATTGTAATTGGGTTGGTTGGATCGACAAATGGTTGAGTGATTGTATCAGTAAAAGAATTATATTCTGTAAAGATTGTAACTCGAAGGTTGTTGTATAAGAATGTCATGGTGAATGTTGTATAATGACACCAGAAAGATAAGTCTGGCATTTGTATGTAATCTCCATTACTATAATACAAAGTGATTTCTATTGGTGTGGTGGGTTTTTCTCCCGTAAGGTTTTTCCCATGTATATATGGTGTTCATGTGTGTTTGTCAAATACTCTATTTCTATTGTTTGTTTCATAGTGCATCTTAGTTGAACTGTAATTGAAAAATTAAAAGTATATTTGCATTCTTTCCTGAGGTATTGACGTTAGGAGAATTTTTTCCACATCTAATTTTATTTACAAGTGGTATCAGAGCCTAGCCAGTTGTGTTATCCTTGTGGGTACGTTAAGTTTTTTGAGTCAATTTTGTTCAGTGGGAGTCGAGTAGGAAATTGTTATTTCTAATTATAGGTTGAGATGGCTACTACATCTGGAAATTTTGAAATAGAGAAGTTCAATGGCAGTAACCTTAAGTTGTGGAAACTCGAGATGGAGGATCTTCTAGTTGATCATGATATGTGACTTGCAGTGTCAGGAACTAAACCTACAAGCATGAAGCAAGAAGATTGGGACCTTGTAGATAGGAAATCTAAGGGGTTGATAAGGCTCTGTTTGGAAAACTCAGTGCTTCTAAATGTGCATGAGGAGAAGACTGCCTATTCCTTGTGGAAGAGACTAGCGTCTATTTATTAGGAGAATTCCTTGGTGAATAAATTGTTCCTGAGGAAGAAGCTATATTCTTTGAGAATGTAGGAAGGAGGGTATGTGGCTGATCATTTGAATGCATTTAATATGCTAATTTCTCAATTGACATCTGTTGGTGTGAAGACTGAAGAAGAGGATCGATGTATGCTTCTATTGTGTTCTTTTCTAGACTCATGGGATCATCTGGTGATGGCGATTGGGAGTACAACATCCAGTTTCAAGATGGAAGATGTTGTTGCATCTTTGCTGTCAGAAGAGATGAGAAGGAAATCTTCTGAGATGGTGAAGGAAGCTCTTGTTGTCAGAGGAAGACTGAAAGAGAAAGGCAAGTAGAAGGACAAGAAGTCCAAATCGAAATTAGAGGGAAGATCAAAGTCTCCTAGAAAGAAGTCCAAGGTGAAGTTCTAGAACTATGGGCAACCTGGTCATGTTCGAAAGAATTGTAAAGAGGAGAAAAAGAAGAAGAAGGGCTCTTCCGATAATGGTTCTTCTCATAGTGACGGTGACACCTTCATTGCAACCTTGGCTACTCAGGCATCAGATGATGTCTAGCTGATTGATTCTGGAGCATCCTTTCACATGACATCTCATAGAGAATGGTTCACGAAGTATGAAGAATACAATGGTGGAAAGGTGTACTTGGCGAGTGATTCAACTTTAGAGATTGTTGGCCGTGGAAGATTTAGAATACAATTTCCTGATAGCAGAGTGAAGGGAATCAATAATGTAATGCATATACCAGGTCTAGCTTGAAACTTACTTTCTGTAAGTATGTTGAATGATATCGGAGTGCAAGTTACCTTCTCTGGAATTGGCTGCAAGATGACTAGAGGTTCAATGGTGTTGGCTAGAGGTGCTCGAATTGGTACCCTATACAAGCTGGATGCACAAGTTGTTCAATGCAATAGTGTCTCTGGAAAGTCACTGAAAGTGGCTCATGGAGGTAAAGAGGGAAATATCCCTAATTATTTGAACTCTATGGAAGTAAAACTTCCTACAAAGAAGACTATGCTTTGGCATCATAGGTTAGGCCACATAGGAGAAAAAGGTTTGAAAACCTTGAAGAATAAAACCATGGTTTAGGGGCTTGAAGATTGTAATCTTGAATTTGAATTTTGTGAACACTGTATATATGGAAAGCAGCACCGTGTTTCGTTTTACTCTAGTCCTCATAAATCTTCTAGTTTGTTAGATTATATTCATTCGGATGTGTTTGGTCCAGTAGATGTTCCTTCTTTGTCTAAATCAAGATACTATGTGTTGTTCATTGATGATTATTCAAGAAGAGCATTTGTTTATTTTTTGAAAAGTAAATCAGAAGTGTTCAATCGATTTAAGGAATTTAAGAACCTTGTTGAAAATCAGACTGGTAGAAAAATAAAATGCTTAAGGACTGATAATAGCGGTGAATTTTGTTCTGATGAATTTGAAAGATATTGTAATGACCATGGAATTAAAAGACACAAGACTACACCTTATACTCCATAGCAGAATAGAGTTATAGAAAGGTTCAATAGGACAATGATGGAGAGAGCACAAAGTATGCTCAATAGTGTTGGCTTGGAGGAGAAGTTCTGGGCTGAGGTTGTATCTACTACATGTTATCTAATTAATTGTTCTCCAAATTCTACTCTTGTTGAGAAAACACCTTTGGAAGCATGGTTAGGTAAGAAGCCCTCACTTAGACATGTTCATTTTTTTGGATGTGAGGCATATGCTCATGTGTCGGATGTGAAAAGATCTAAATTGGAGAACAAGGTTGTCAAATGTATTTTTATTGGCTATAGCACTATCATAAAAGGATACAAGCTTTGGAATCCTGATACAGAGAAGGTTGTATACAACAGAAGTGTAATATTTCATGAGCTGAAACCTTCCACTTTGGATCTGCAGTAAGAGACAAAGTCAGATAACAATAAGAATGTAGCATTAATTCCTCCTACACTAGAGAAAGACAAATTCAAAATTCAAAATGTACCTGAAATTGAGGAGAGCTCAAGCAGTTCTAAAAGTTTTGAAGAAGAAGAACCTCAGCCTTAGCAAGTGAGGAGGTCAACCCATGAAAGAAAACAACCAGATAGGTATGGTTTCTCATTGATTTATTCTACTTGTGCCTACGCTTTTATTTCTAGTACTGATGAGCCTAGGACTGTGAAAGAGGCATTTAAAATGTCTTATTCAGATTCTTGGTTGGAAGTCATGGAAGAAGAGATGGCATCTTTAGATAAGAATAAAACCTAGAGTCCGGTTCCCTTACCTAAAGGGAGAAAACCTATGGGCTACAAATGGGTATTTAAGAAAAAGATTGGTCTGGATGGTAGTGTAGAAAAGTATAAGGCAAGACTGGTTGCAAAGGGTTATTCCCAGGTAGAGGGAATCAATTATGGGGAAATATTTTCTCCTGTAGCAAAGCTGACATCTATCAGATTTCTTTTGTCACTTGCAGCAGCATATGACTTAGAGGTAGAACAGATGGATGTGAAGACAACATTTCTTCATGGTGATCTTGAAGAAGAAATCTATATGTCCCAACCTAAGCACTTTATTGAGAAAGGTAAAGAAAAATTGGTATGCAAATTAAAGAAGTCTTTGTATGGGTTAAATCAGTCACCTAGAATGTGGTACCAGAAATTTGATACTTTTGTATTGTCTTTGGGATTTGTAAGATCAAAATCTAATCACTGCATATATTATAAAGCTGAAAGTGATCGAGTTCTTATTATTACTCTTTATGTTGATGATATGTTGTTCATAGGAAATAGCAAGCTAATGATTTATGATCTTAAGTCTCAGTTGTCTGCTAAGTTCGAAATGAAGGATCTTGGTGCAGCAAGGTATATTTTGGGGATGGAGATAACTAGGGATAGGAAGAATAGAAAGCTTTGGCTCAGTCAGAGTAAGTATGTCAAGACTGTTCTTGAGAGATTTTGTATGAATGATTGCAAATAGCTAGTGGTTCTAGTCATGCAGGGAACGAAGCTATCTGTTGAGGACTATCCAAAATCTCCTACTGAGATGGAGGACATGACTAGTGTACCCTATGCTAGTGTGGTTGGTAGTCTCATGTATGCAATGGTCTGTACAAGGCCAAACATTTCCCAAGCAGTGGGAGTACTTAGTTGATTTATGGCTAATCCAGGAAGAACGCATTGGGATGCTGTAAAAAGAGTTCAAATATTTGAAGGGCACTTCAGATTTTGCTTTGTGTTATCATGGAAACTTGGTTGAATCACAGAGGACTCTCAGCATTCGTGACTATGTGGATTTTTATTGGGCAGGGGACATTGACAGCAAGAGGTCCACCAGTGGATACATTTTCATGATGAATGGTGGTGTAGTGAGTTGGATGAGCAAGCAGCAAGTTGTAGTTGCTTTGTCCACTATGGAGGTTGAATACATGGCAGCTACTCATGCTTGTAAAGAAGCGGTTTGGTTGAAACGTATGTGTTCTAACATTGGTTTTGATGTAGGGGAAATAACTATATTCTGTGACAGTCAGAGTGCAATTTGTCTAGCAAAGAACCCTACTTTCCATGCCAGGATGAAACATATTGACATACAGTATCACTTTGTACGAGATATGGTGGAGGATGGAAAGGTCAATTTGGAAAAAGTTGATACTTTGGAGAATGTTGTAGATTCATTGACAAAGCTAGTGAGCACAGATAAGTTCAAGTGGTGTGCCAATTCAATGGGCCTTAGTGCCCATGATTTCCAATAAGTTATGTTGTGCTCTGGAGGTGCCTATGTGATCTTTGTCAAGTGGGAGATTGTTGGAAATATGTGCCTCAAACAATACAGGTTGAAACCTCCATTAGAGGAAAGTCGGTATGACATCTATCATGTCTGGCTAACAAGTAGTTTGTATCATTCTATTTTGAACAGGTCGATGTGACCTAACTTTTATCTTGCCGAACGTCTTCACTATGGAGTCTATCGCTATGACATAGTGTATTCACTATGACCTCTTAGCGCTCGAGAGACCTCTGGCCGACAGGCCATTCAATTGTGTATCGGGGAGACTCTTGGTGAACATGGTCTTCAAGATAACTAAGGGTTCTCGCTAAGAAGTCTCAGCGAACAGTGAAAGTCATGCCGACGGGGACACACTCGAAAGTTATCGATGTAACACAAAGGCTTCGTTATGAAGTCTAGGCGATATTCTAATGTCTCACCAATAGAGGCTCAAGGGTTGGCTATTGGGGTAACTCAAAGGTCTTGGGAAGACGTCTCAGTGAAATTTGAAGGTCTCACCAATAGGAACACCTTTTGGGATCTTCGGTATAACTCTTGGTGACAGATGAACACTTCGGGGTAAGTCCTAGAGCTCGATGTGATGTCTTAGTGAAAGCTAATGTCTTGCCAACAGCGCTTTATGTTGGAGCCTTCGGGGTAACATATGGAGATCGGTATGATCTCTCAGCGAAGGGCGTATGTCTTGGCGATTGTTGATAGCTTCGGGGTGACAATAAAGATCTTGGAGAAACCTCTTGGTGAGATTGGTATGTCTTGCCAACTATTCTTTGGAGCTCGATATGACTTGTGACTTTGGTATAACCTTTGGTGACTCGCTATGATCTCCTAGCAAAAGCGATAGGTTTGGGTGACTGCTTGGTGACTCGGTGTAACACATGAAGCTCGATGGAACGTCTTGGAAATATCGATTACTCTTGGCAACTTCAGTATGAAGGTTATGTGGCATTGGTGAGACAATGTTAGTGCCTCACCGAGATGCCAACACAGTGTGAATTTTGTTGACTGAGTAAGACTTTCTAATGTGGCATCTCATGGACGAATAGGAGGAGCCGAATGTTAACCGTTAGCAGTTGGTTTGATGTGACAGTTCTGTGAGGAAGCTCTACAGACATAGTTCGACATGGATATAGTTTGTGATTGCAGATTGTAATTAGGTTGGTTGGATCAACAAATGGTTGAGTGATTGTATCAGTAAAAGAATTCTATTATGTAAAGACTGTAACTCAAAGGTTGTTGTACAAGAATGTTCATGGTGAATGTTGTTGTATAATGACACTAGAAAGATAAGTCTAGCATTTTTATGTAATCTCCATTACTGTAATACAAAGTGATTTCTCTTGGTGTGGTGGGTTTTTCTCCCATAAGGGTTTTCCCATGTATATATGGTGTTCATGTGTGTTTTTCAAATACTCTATTTATGTTGTCTATTTCATAGTGCATCTTAGTTGAATTGTAATTAGAAAAATTAAAAGTATATCTGCATTCTTTCCTAAGGTATTGATGTTAGGAGAATTGTTTCCACATCTAATTTTCCTTACAATATTTTCATGGAAGACTATGTGGACGATCTATTAGCTAAATCATATACCAAAGAAGGACACTTAGATATCTTAGAAAAAATCTTCACTAGACTAGATAAATTCAATGTACGACTAAATCCAAAGAAATGTGTGTTTGGGGTGACTTCGGAAAAACTCTTGGGATACATAGTTTCAGAAAAATGCATTGAGGTAGACCTAGAAAAAGTTAAAGCTATCATGGAAATGCCACCACCCAAAAGCATCATTCAGCTACGATCTCTGCAAGGAAGGTTCCAATTGTTGGATGCAAGGAACACTAAGAGGGGAGGTGAATCAGTGTTCAATAATTTTGACTTACAAATCAGATCTAAAAACCATCAACAGCAATAATAGAGCTTTATATAACATTAGCAGCACATAACAGATGAAAACATGCAGTCACATCAATAATTACCATAACACCAGATATTTTTATGTGGAAACCCTGTTAGGGGAAAAACCACAGTGGAGATTAATCCACAAAGTTTACTCTGTTAAAAGTAAAATAAAAGAGGGAAATGCACTTGCATTCAAGCACACTGCCTAGAGCTCACTGCTCAAGAAGGAGGCTCATTTTCTTACAATTATGATACAGATTACAACAAAATTTGAACTAAGAATATAGCATCTACAAATTCCTAGATTCAATTCCACTGAAGCGCACAATCTGACTTTGGATGTTCTGCTCAAATTTGTTTTTCTCTGCTTTGTTCTCCTACTGAAAACCCTTCAGTAGTACAACTGATATTCGATCAATCAACTAATCTACTCTTTTTCACACATCTCTCTTCACATCACACATACCATGCATACCACGCAAACCACACATACAAAGTGAATTACTGACCTTCCTTATATATTTTCTAACCCAAAAATTTAATACATGTTGGCCTTTCAATAAAATATAATATTCTTTGCTTATATCAGCCATGTCGGCCTTAAATCTGTAATTAGAAATGAAGTGTACCTTCATAAGTCAGCTAGACTTATAGAAGGGACCCACACCATGGTCCTAAACATAAGAGATAACAAAATAATTATTCCACATACATCCATGATCCACCACATCAAGCATGTCGGCCACAATGAAAATAAATCATGAAACATGCCACTAAACCTCTTAACTCGAGCTATGATTAATACAACACCACAAAACTTCTTCAGTAGAATAGTGTACAAGCTAAGAAAACTTCCTTGGAGATCCACACTTTAAAATAGTGATCTAGTGTCATGTCCCCGTTTTAGCTGACACTGTTTGTCGAGGAGTGAGCCTATTATTTCGATCCTCGTAGGCTGACAGATAGGTGCAGAGGATCATCGGAGGTAGTTTGCTCAGTGTTTGGTAGCTCCAGTTTCGCAGTTGTGTTAGGTTGGGCCTTCGCAGAATCTTCCAGAGTGCATTTTCAGGAACTTTCTATTTTTAGAAAGTTAGGTCAGGTGGAAGCTACTATTTTGGGCAGGGCACCTGGTTCAACCATTCAGCTCAAAGTCGGCCCAGTTCAGCAGTTTGTTGATCAGACGGAGAAATAAGGAGTATTTAATGATTTATTAAATATTTAATATTTTGACTTTATAATAAAGTCACTTTATTGAAATATTTAAATATTTAATTAATTGGCCTAAATTATAAAGTATTTATTATACTTTATAATAAAGTATTAAATGTTGACTTAATGAGTATTTTATATTCATTAAAATATGGACACCAATAATTAATGATTTCTCCTAAGTTCAAAAGTGCGAATTAAATCATTTAATTTAAATGATTATTTAAAAAAAAAAAGAGTTGGGTCAAATTTTTCAAAGGGCAGTATATATTCTCAGCAAGGACAAATCGAACCATTATGATATGATATTCTAATTTGTCTTTCGTGCTCTGAGCATTGGAGTTTGCAAACCTTAGGGTTTCTAGCAGACGATCGTTTCTGGAGAACGAAAACTCTTCAGAGATTAGGCAGACTGAGGCTATGCAATACCAGCTGAAGCTTGCACTTGGTGATTTCATACAGAGGTCACATATTGGGCTTAATCATCTATTCAGACAGAGATTCACAGTGATATTCAGCAGTTGATAAAGGCGACTTGTTTCAGAGATCTTTCTTCAGAGGCTTGGCACATTTCCCAAGGTGTCGTACCACATTTAATGATGCTGTACAGGCCGTACCAACAAGGCCATACTTTTCCTTTCTCTGAGAAACATCTTCATTCCTCTGGTTCTGGCGATTGGATCTAAGGTGTTTGGTCTACTGAAGGTTTTGGCATTGATTTCTGAGCTGGAGATTCATCTGTTTCATTGGGCCGTACCATTTCTTCATGCATTTATTGTAGCATACAGCCGCCACCAGGTTTTCATAATAATTCTATATTTTCATTCATATGTTGTTATTTCTCTTTGTAAAAGCTCTGGAAAGGTTAATAAATGATGCGCCTTGGTATTCTGAGCATTTCTGATGTATTTCAATGCACTTTTGAATTTACATGAATTTATTAGCATTTATTGAGAAAATCGCAATTTTCATTATTTGCTTGAAAACACAAAAAAATACAAAAAAACACAAACTTGCAAAAAACCTCAAAATATCAGTTAGGGTTTTGAATCGAGAACCACCAGGGTTCTGACAGTGGTATCAGAGCACAGATCTCCTACCATCCTGTGCCTTTTCAGTTGCTTTTTCATAATACAGTGTGCTTTTTGGTTGCTTTTTCATGAGCCGAGATACTATTCATTATATTAGAGGCGTAGGAACAAGCAAAGATGAGGATTGGACAGGTCCACCTATCCCTGGAGGTCAGACAGTGTCAGGGGTACTTGGTATTCACAGATCCAGTTCTAACAGTAGTAAAAATAGAGTTGCAAGCCTAATGGCAGATCGTGAGACTTCCTCAGAGACTCGTAGGGATCCAGGGAAGGCGCATGCAGAGGGTGATATTACAGATGAGGAGTTTAGATGGAGGCATGATAACATGATGGACATGATGTCTCAGTTGATGGGTACCATTAGACAATACACGCCCACACAGCCTCATTACATACAGATTGGACAGACGAGCGGGACTACACCAGTGGATCAGCCATTGGCATCAGTACCTCGACAGCCGTCACCGATCTATCAAGAGCGTAGGCCAGGTCAGCCTACTTTCTTACCTAGGGAGACTCCACCACAGACTCCGGGGGCAGAGCAACAGGGGCAGCATCAGGAGTTTCAGCCACATAATGGCATGTCAGTGGTAGATGTGACGAGATTTCATGGTGAGTACATGTCACTAGCACCTGAGATCCGGCAGGCACTTACATTTCATGAGTTTATGGATGTCCATAAGCCCAGAGGAGGAGGTAGATTTGATCGTAGACCCCCTCAGCATCAGCAGCCACCACCACAGGTGAACAGGGACTTGCAGTATGCTGTTAGCAAGATTACCTTGCCATATTTTGATGGGTCTGATAAGACATCAGCAAGGTCTTGGGTCCAAAAATTGGACAACTATCTTTCATTGAGGCCTATGCAGGAGGACGAGGCCATAAAATTTGCTACTTTACATCTTGACGGAGTAGCGCATGATTGGTGGCACCACGGCATGTATACGCTAGGCCATCATGCAGTCAATACCTACCAGGAATTCACCAGCAGGCTCATAAAGCGATTTGATAAAAGGGATCTAGAACTTTATTTCAGGGAGCTAGCTCAGCTCAGGCAGACAGGTAGCTTGGATTCGTACATTGGTGAGTTTCAGAGAGTTGCAGTTATGGTGACTGGAATTTCAGAACGGAGACTCATTATACTCTTCGTTGAGGGCTTGACAGAACCCATGAGAGGTTGGGTTAAGGCTTTTGACCCTCCCACTCTTCAGGAGGCGATGCGGAAGGCAAGGATTATGGAGCTTGCTGCTCCGAAGAAACAATTTCAGCCTAAGACAAACAACTTGCCTGTGGAGGAGAGTCATACACCAGTTGCAAAACCAAAAAGGAAACTAGTTGCAAGAATTGATGATGCAACTCGGGATGAATTGAGAAAGAAACAACTTTGTTATTGGTGCAAAGCACCCTACAACAAGGAGCATGATTGTCCGTTGAGACCGAAGGGCAGAGCCAACCACGCCATGTGGGTTTACTATGATGATGACGAGTCTGATGATTCAGACCAGCAGGTTGTTTCAGAACATGCAGAGGCCGGGAATGCCTCTATGGAGTTTGGGCCCGATGCCAACTTATCCTCGTTGGTGTTATCTGCTAGTGTACAGGATGACTCATTCAGGTTTAGGGGATTAGTGGAGGGACAGCGATGTATTGCTATGCTCGACACTGGAGCCACACACAATTTCATCGATGAGAGCTTCATCAACAGATGTAGACTCCAGACAGAGGATTTCGATGGATTCAGAGTTCGGGTGGCAGATGGATATACACTCACTTGCACTCGACGGATTTGTAATCTCACTCTCATGCTGAATGATTATGAGCTGCAGGCAGACTTTTATGTAGTCAACCTAGGTGGGATGGATTTAGTGTTGGGTATGAGATGGCTTCAGGACATCAGTGTGTTCACCCTCAACTTGCCTAAAATGGAGATGAGATTTGAGGTACAGGGCAAGAAATATAAGTTGAGGGGGATTACAAATGGCAGCCTTCATTCTATCTCTCTCGTTAGTGGGAAGAGTGGGATGGTTGAGGAGGATTTTGTGCAGACCAGGCAGGGTTATGCTCAGTACCCCGGGGGTTCTGAGACAGTCGTTTGGGATCAGCCTAGTGGTTTGGTTCCGTTTGTGACCAATCCATTGTTTGAGACAGATGTTATATCTTCATACGACAACCCGCTCTTTGAGTTTGATATGGGTAACTCACATGATCCTGGTCTTGAGCAGAGTGATGATAGCGTTTGGGATTCTACTAGTGCACTAGGATTTTAGAATAAGCTCACGGAGAAGTATCACAGTGTGTATATGGTGCAGAGTGCATATAGCTTCATGATTGATCCGCATGTACACAATTTGTTTCAGGTGCACAGTTCTAGCATGCACGTACTTGATATGTTGGATGATAGTATATCTCGTGCAGTTTTAGGGGGTAAGTGTTGCTTGTCGTTTGACTTGCCTCCTTCTGAGAGTCTTGATCCTATGCCGGACCGCACTGAGGTTAATAGGGAATGGTATTTCATTCTTGTTGATCAGTTGTGGGAGTTACAGGAGTCAGTTGTGGCCAGCAGGAACATTGTTCGGTACTATCCTTGGGATCCAGGTGGTGCAGTGCAGATGTATTTGTAGAGATTGCTTGAGGACAAGCAATTTCAGGGAGGGCGGACTGTCATGTCCCCGTTTTAGCTGACACTGTTTGTTGAGGAGTGAGCCTATTATTTCGATCCTCGTAGGCTGACAGATAGGTGCAGAGGATCATCGGAGGTAGTTTGCTCAGTGTTTGGTAGCTCCAGTTTCGCAGTTGTGTCAGGTTGGGCCTTCGCAGAATCTTCCAGAGTGCATTTTCAGGAACTTTCTATTTTTAGAAAGTTAGGTCAGGCGGAAGCTGCTATTTTGGGCAGGGCACCTGGTTCAACCATTCAGCTCAAAGTCGACCCAGTTCAGCAGTTTGTTGATCAGACGGAGAAATAAGGAGTATTTAATGATTTATTATATATTTAATATTTTGACTTTATAATAAAGTCACTTTATTGAAATATTTAAATATTTAATTAATTGGCCTAAATTATAAAGTATTTATTATACTTTATAATAAAGTATTAAATGTTGACTTAATGAGTATTTTATATTCATTAAAATATGGACGCCAATAATTAATGATTTCTCCTAAGTTCAAAAGTGTGAATTAAATCATTTAATTTAAATGATTATTTAAAAAAAAAAGAGTTGGGTCAAATTTTTCAAAGGGCAGTATATATTCTCAACAAGGACAAATCAAACTATTATGATATGATATTCTAATTTGTCTTTCGTGCTCTGAGCATTGGAGTTTGCAAACCTTAGGGTTTCTGGCAGACGATCATTTCTGGAGAACGAAAACTCTTCAGAGATTAGGCAAACTGAGGCTGTGCAATACCAGCTGAAGCTTGCACTTGGTGATTTCATACAGAGGTCATAGATTGGGCTTAATCATCTATTCAGACAGAGATTCACAGTGATATTCAGCAGTTGATAAAGGCGACTTGTTTCATAGATCTTTCTTTAGAGGCTTGGCACATTTCCCAAGGTGTCGTACCACATTTAATGCTGTTGTACAGGTCATACCAGCAAGGCCGTACTTTTCCTTTCTCTGAGAAACGTCTTCATTCCTCTAGTTCTGGCGATTGGATCTAAGGTGTTTGGTCTACTGAAGGTTTTGGCATTGATTTTTGAGCTGGAGATTCATCTGTTTCATTGGGCCATACCATTTCTTCATGCATTTATTGCAGCATACAGCCGCCACCAGGTTTTCATAATAATTCTATATTTTCATTCATATGTTGTTATTTCTCTTTGTAAAAGCTCTGGAAAGGTTAATAAATGATGCGCCTTGGTATTCTGAGCATTTCTGATGTATTTCAATGCACTTTTGAATTTACATGAATTTATTAGCATTTATTGAGAAAATCGCAATTTTCATTATTTGCTTGAAAACACAAAAAAATACAAAAAAACACAAACTTGCAAAAAACCTCAAAATATCAGTTAGGGTTTTGAATCGAGAACCACCAGGGTTCTGACATCTAGTACAGTAGTCAGATCAGCATACCAACTAGATGTCTTGTTCTTTACTTTCTCTATCGGTAGAATACAGAGACTTAGATTCTCTCTGCCAGTATAAGTGCAACTAATACTGAGGATCAAACTGTAGACTCAAGTTGCCATCAATAACAACACAAGTAGCCAAAATCAACCTCATCAAAGCTATATGCCAACAATCTCCCCCTTTTACATTGATGGCAACACTTAGTGAAAAATTGACTATGTGAAAACCAAAAAAGAAAAATATCCAAGCCAAAACTACTACTCCCCCTTTTGATGTCAAGAAATTTTCACTTCATTCTCTCTCCCTTTGACATCAATGACATAAGCTCTACTACATCTGCTCTACACTTCTCTTCCTTATCCTCTCCTTTAAAATATTAAACTACACTATCTCTTACTCCATTCTCTCCCCAAATACTAATGCAAAAATTGATCAAAATTTGACAACTACTACGAAAACTTAGAAAATTGTCTTATACTTAGCTTTTAATTCTAGACAGAATTTCTTCCAAGAATCCATTGCAATCCCAATGGCTATGATCAAGCTATATTTTTTTGATGTTCTGCTGATTATTTTCACAATAGACTCAAGAATAGTGATTGTTGCTTCTAGTTCCTCTCCTAATTTAAGAGTCTCAATCATTTGTTCTAATCTCCCTTTAGTTATATCTTTCACTTTCCAGAAAGCATCAATGAGAGCATTCTTAGCAGTATGAACTTTTGCATGCTCCATCTGTAAATCATAAAATTTCTTCTTCACATCTCCATTCTTATCCAAGAGCATACTGTAATTTTTTCCAGTCTTAACAAGCTCACTTTCAATCTCTTCAAGCTTATCCTTGTACTTTCCTACCACATAAGGCCACTTGAGATAATAGTTAAAGAATTTATTTGCAGAATCAATACACTATCTCAAATCACTCATTTCCTTCTTCAATCTAGAAAGAGATAATCTAAATTGCATTTTTAAATGAGAAATCATTTCTTACTCCTTCCTTTCCAAGGGCACATACTTCATAGATATCTTGACACATTCAATCAGTTCTTCTGGGAAAACATCCTGTAGACTTTCCAACTTAATATTGTTATCAATTAAGTTCCAGAGTGTTTTCAATAAAATCTTGTTTATAAGATGGACCATCCAGCCATATGTTGGATATCTTTTGCATACCATTCACATCCTAAATGATTTTCATTATCTTTGTCTTAAACAGAGCATTTTCCTCATCATTGTCTTCAACAATTATTGTTTCTAGTTCATCTACTTTCAGTTGATCTTTTGGAATACATTCTTTAGAAACTTCATCTTCTACATCCACAACCACTTGAATTTTCCCTTTTTCATCAATCTTTATAGACTTGGGTGCTAGAGGAGTAACACTAGCCATATCCCTTTTTCTCTTCTACTTTTTCTCTCCTTTTCTGGAAGATGATCCAAATTCAGTTATTTTTCTTGGAAGAGGGACAACACCTTCTCCAAACCTTTCTAATACTTTTCTAAAGAAACTTTCATACACTTCTTCACAATTTTCAAAAGAATTGAAATGATTGAAGATTTGCTTACAAATCGGCATATTCTCTCTCCACACTACATTGTCCTTCAATGGAAAATAGTTTAGAAAGTACATCATAATACAAATTTCCAGAGTACCAAACCTGAATTGGTAGCCAATATCCTTACTTAATTGAACAGTCTCCAACAGTTTCTCCTTCAATAGACTACACAGATCAAAGTCCTCATTCTCAATTATCATTTTGTGGGTGATAAATGCAGCACCTACTAAGGTTGATCCTTCTTGTTTTCTTAAATATTTTGTATGAGACTCCATAAGCCACATACCTTATTAAAGGGTCTTTAATCGATGAAATTATTAGAGCCCTCTAATCTCCTCTTATTCTGGTTAGGGATTTGACCTCCACATTGCAAATTGACTTCTTTTTCGGCACACCACCGACATTGCATAAGAAAGTTAAATTTTTGTTCACATCCTTGGTAATTTGATATGGTTTATCCAAATTGAGAATATCACTGTCTAATTTGTTCAGGAAATACTTAATCACTTCTGCATTGACGAAATGAGGATAGTCATTCCATATATCCAAATTCTTGTGCTTTGATCCTTCAAGCCTTCTAACATCGGTGAACGACAAAAAATTTCTTTCATCTCTAATCTTCTAGCTGTTACACTCATCTAAGGTTATTTTACCTTTGATTTGCTTCATGTTTCATTCCGAACAGAGTTGTGCAGATTACAAAATAGATGTGAAATCAATGATTAACAGAAGTACCTGGATATTCGCCACTAGAATGACTTTTTTCCCTTGAAATTTTGCAGAGAAGTACTCTTGAATTGTTCTCCTTCAATGCTTGGTGCTGAAATAGGGTTCAAAATGCCCTTTTATAACTTTACTTTTTTTCGCAATAAATGTGTTTCCCTAGAAGTTCCAGTTACACTCCAAACACAAATAGCAAGATAAGAATTCAACTTCATACTTATACCATTTTGACCAGTTCATTGTATCATTGAAAATACTTCTAGTGATTGATGACATCCAGAGATTCAATGCCAACAATACACAGGGGGGGTCAATAAATTTTCATGAAAAACTCCCCCTAGGTCATTGACTTGATATCAATTGCCAGAGGAGCTACCAGACAGGCTTCCGGTATAGCTTTATTTTCTTCATCCATTTCACTTTTCTTCACCCATTTCTTCTTCATCTAATCTTTTATTTCTTCCACAAAATATTTTGCTTTACCTTTATTGTCTTTCTATGAATCTCTTCCTTGATACACCAGACCTCTTTTATTCATGTTTTTGTTTTGGCAGAATTTTGCAATGTGACCAAGATTGTTACAATTGAAACATACCAGACCTTTCTACTTATACCATCCATTCCATTGATTTCCTTCAAACCTGCATTGATTAGCAACATGTCCAAATCTTCCATAGGTATAGCAATTAATTTTATTAGTATTAACAGTCATACTCTTGCATTCTAAAGCCTTGTGACCAAACTTCTTGCATTTGAAGCATTGACAAGAGAATGATGGCTTACTAGGGTTTATCTTTCTTCTACACTGAGAATCCATACATCCAAATTTATTACAAACAAAGCAATATCCATTAAATTTTGAGCATTATGTTGCTTTATCGGATGTCTTCTTCCTTTGTTCTTCTTTTCATAATTCTTTTGTTCAAATCTAGAGCATTCTCCCTTATCATATATCCAAGACCTCACTTATCATTTATATCCTTCTAACTTTTGGTTATTTCTTCAAGCTTGGTAGAACTTATCCTAAACTTTTCTTTGAATTCTTTTGCAGTAGAAAGCTCATTTCCAAGAATGACTATTTGTCTTTCAAGCTCTCGTTCATTGTTTCTAGATTGTTGTAGTTCAATCTCCCACTGGATAAATATGTTGTTAATTTTACTGCATTCTTTAGACTTTTCTCTTGGGGATTGGGCTAGATTCTCCTCATTCTTCTTTTTTTTCTCAATCTCTTTAGTAAACTTTATTGCCACAGATTCCATTTCAAGTCTTAGAGCTGCATTTTCCTTGGCTAGCTTTTCACATTCTCCTGTAACCTCTTTTAGAGTTTGATTCAAATGGACATCATCTGATCCTTTGTTTTTTTTTCCTTCAACTAATCACAAAGTTCCTTTCTCTTTTCCCTTTAGTCATTTATCTTTTCCTTCAATGATTGAATAATTTTTTAGCATCTACAAGATTTTCCTTAAGTTCGATAACCTCTGCCTTAGATTGACCAAGATCATCAAGTGTCACCATCATTTGTTCTTGAAGACCACCAGCATCCATTGTAATTCAATATTTACCTCAAGCTGCTAAGCTTCAGAAGAGGAACCTGCTCTGATACCAATTGTTGGATGCAAGGAACACTGAGAGGGGGGGTGAATCAGTGTTCAATGATTTTGACTTACAAATTAGATATAAAAACCATCAATAGCAATAAGAGAGCTTTATATAACATTAGTAGCACATAACAAATGAAAAAATGTAGTCACATCAATAATCACCATAACACTAGATATTTTTACATGGAAACCCTATTAGGGGAAAAACCATGGTGGAGATTAATCCGCAAAGTTTACTCTGTTAAAATTAAAATAAAAGAGGGGAATGCACTTGCATTCAGGCACATTGCCTAAAGCTTACTGTTCAAGAAGGAGGCTCACTGCCTTACAATTATGATATAGATTACAACAAAATTTGAACTAAGAATACAGCATCTACAAATGTCTGGATTCAGTTCCACTGAAGCACACAATTTGACTTTGGACCTTCTGCTAAAATTTGTTTTGCTCTGCTCTATTCTCCTACTAAAACCCTTTAGTAGTACAATTGATATTTGATCAATCAACTGATCTACTCTTTTTCGCACATCTCTCTTCACATCATGCATACCATGCATACCACACACACCACACATACAAAGTGAATTACTGACCTTCCTTATATATCCACTAACCCAAAAATTCAATACATGTCGGCCTTTCAACAAAATATAATATTATTTGCTTATATTAGACATGTCGGCCTTAAATCTTTAATTAGAAACAAAGCGTACCTTCATAAGTCAGCTAGACTTATAGAAGGGACCCACACCATGGTCCTAAACATAAGAGATAATAAAATAATTATTCCACATACATCTGCGATCCACCACATCAAGCATGTCGGCCATAATGAAAAATAAATCATGAAACGTGCCACCGAACCTCTTAACTCGAGCTATGATTAATACAACACCACAAAAATTATTTAGTAGAATAGTGTACAAGATAAGAAAACTTCCTTGGAGATCCACACTTCAAAATACTAATCCGGTGAAGTAGTCGGATCAGCATACCAATCGGATGTCTTGTTCTTTACTTTCTCTGTCGGTAGAATACAGAGACTTAGATTCTTTGTCGGTATAAGCGCAACTAATACTATGAATCAAAATGTAGACTCAAGTTGCCATCAATGACAACAAAAGTAGCCAAATTCAACCTCATCAAAGCCATATGCCAAAACCAATCAATCTAAATATTTATTTCACAACTGGCAAACAAGACATCCTTTTACTCACTTGCTACACAAAAATGTTTCTTTCCAATGGGATGAGAAATGTGAAGGAGCCTTCAACCAATTGAAACAATACCTAATGATTCCACCTATCTTAGTACCACTAGCAGAAGTAAATTCACTCTTATTATACATTGCAACAATTGAGGTATCATTGGGAGCCTTGTTAGCACACAAGGATTCAACAGGAAAAGAGAGGGAAATTTACTACATCACCAAGATGCTAAATGGCTATGAGATCAATTATACATCCACTAAAAAGGCTTTCTTGGCAGTAGTGTTCACCACCAAACAGCTACGACACTAAATGCTAACTCACACGATCAAGTTAATAGCCAAAATAGATCCACTAAAATACTTCCTTAGCAAAGCTAACCTAACTGGAAGGCTAGCCAAGTGGGTTATGATACTAAGTGAATTTGACATCCAATATGTGGATAGCAAAGCAATAAAAGGACAATAAATTTCTAACTAGTTAGATGAAGCACCTCTACCAAATGATCATCCTTTACACGTTGAATTTCCATATGTTGATGTCCTTGTCTTGGCTGCAAAATAGTGGACATTATACTTTAATGGATCATACACACAACATGGATCAAGGGTTGGAATCCTATTTGTCACTCCACAAGGACATACCATACCAAAATCATATAGATTGATGTTCCCTTGTACCAACAACATGGCAGAGTATGAAGCATTAATCATTGGCATTAAAATAGTTGTAGAATGGAAGATCCTAGAATTGCAAGTATATGGAGATTCTCAACTAGTCATTAACCAAGTCGATGATGATTATCAAATAAAGAATGAAAAACTAATTCCCTACAAAAGAATGATTGATTATTTTAAGAAATACTTTGTGGATATCAAATTTGAACAAATTTCAAGAGTGGACAATAAAGTTGTCAATGCCATGGCTACTATTGCTTCCTTGTTACAAATTCCAGAGAAGAGAAGTCATTACGAGGTCTTGGTGGAACAACTATTTTCCCCTACTTATGATGATACTGAGTCCCAATTTATACATCACCTAGTTGACTCTAATACCTCAATCTATGGTGGGATTTATACCTACCTAAAAGATAACACCCTTCCACTTGACCCGTCTAGAAATCAAAAACAAAATTTCATTCGTTGAGCCACCCAACATAATTTTATTACAAATGTACTATACCGACAAGGTCTTGATGGAACTCTCCTCCAATGTTTGGAACACGATGAATCTGAAATGGCTTTACGAGAAGTTCATGAAGGTGTTTGCAGAACTCATTCAAGTGGTTTAACCTTAGCCAAGAAACTCCTTCATTTAGGATAGTACTAGCCAGACATGGAGAAGGAGTCTTTTTAGTTCATCAAGAAATTCCAAAAGTGTCAAATTCATGGCAACCTCATCCACACACCAATGCAAGAAATTCAACCATTTGCATCCACATGGCCCTTTTGTCAATGGGGACTGGATTGTGTTGGTAAAATTCATCCATCTTCGTCAAATGCACACAAGTTTCTCATCATAGCTACAGAATATTTCATGAAATGGATTGAATTTTTTCCTTTAATCACCATCACATGAAAGAAAATTTCTTCATTCATCCTCAATTACATATCTATCGGTACGGCATCCCTCAATCCATTGTCACTGACAATGGAAGGGTGTTCAAAAATCAAGACATGCAAGAATTGTGTGAGAAGTTCAACATCTAGCATCACTTCTCTACACTATACTACCCTTAGGGAAATGGTCAAGCAAAGGATTCCAGCAAAACTATTCTGAAGATCCTGAAGAAAATAGTCAATGGCGTTGGACGCGATTGGCACATCCAATTAAACCCTGCTTTGTGGATGTACCGCACTAGTATTCACACACCAACAGGAGCCACACCATTTTCTCTTGTGTATGGATTTGAGGCCATTGTACCAATTGAGGTTGAATTACCATCACTTCATGTTTCATTGAAGGGTATCATCTCTGATGCGGACTATCGGGTATCTAGATTGCAGGAACTAGAATTATTGGATGAACGACGCCAACATGCAGTGAACCACCTAAAATCCTACCAACAACAGATGTCCATAAGTTACAATCATAAATTCAAACCTAGAACATTCCAAGTTGGTGACTTGGTATTGAAGGAGAACCCGCGCAACCAGTAGGATAGGGAGAAGACGGGAAAGTTTGAGCCAAATTGGTTGGGCCCCTTTTTCATTGTGTAATTATATGGATCAGGAGCATACCAACTATACACACAAGAAGGGGACCTATTTGAAGAGCCTATGAACAACCTCCATCTCAAAAAATTCTACACATGATTCATCTACTGCATTGGTAAAAGTCTTAAAAAAATTGGTCACCCTAGTGAAAACCTGGAAAACAAGCATCTTGGTGACAAAAAAAGAAAAGAGAAAATACAAAAAAAAGGTAAGGAAAAAATATAAAAAAAAAAGAGAAAAAGAGAAAAATATAAAAAAATAATAAAATATGAAAAAAGTGCAATAAAATCAAGTAGTGAAAACTTGGCAACGGGCACTATTTGTGATAGGTCAGCTTCTTCCTCTATTGGAATGTGTGTCGACCACATTGGTTCTTTGCTATCACTATCCACATCCTCCATTTGAGCCTCATGTATATATTATGTTGTCTCGGTCGTGTCTCACTTTGGTTGTCAATCATTGTACATATCCATAATAAAATTGGTTTGTTTCCACTAGGGGAAAAATCCTGAACTCACTGGGGGAAATCCATCTTTGAGCTTAAAAATGACAAACAAACAATAGTATGGCAACATGGTAAAAACACAACAATCAAGCGGGTTCCAACATTGAACATCAATCAGACTCACCAAAAACAATCATCTGAACCAACAACAATAAGATCCATTGAAAAAAAAATCCATTAGGTGACGATACTCTAAATCATAGTTTTATCATTTTAACACAAATGTTCAAACTATTTGCATTGTGATTGTTGTTATCATTTCTTGGGATCAACTCAAGGATGTCAAAGAACTAGAGAAGTTACGATTGAGAATGATTTTTTCTTTGTTTGTTGTTTGTGAGTTGATCATTAACACTATGTGAATAGTCATGGGACATGCTCTACAAAGTATCACTGATTACATTCTAGATTCGCATAGGAAAACAGTTAACTCTTGCTTGTTTACACAAGAAATGCTTAGGTCATCTTAGTCTAATTATACCATTGATTTTTGTAATCATGAAAGTAGTACTTAGGTCATCATGGTCTAATTATACCATTGATGTTTGTACTCACTTTCAAAATTTTAAAAGCTCAATGCTGATACCAAGCACAATAAATTAGTTACTAGGATGACAACATTGCATTGTCAAGTTTGCATGTTTAGGTTGCATTCATACTAGGTGTTGCAATGGTATTTATATATTTCTCCAAGGCTGGTACAATATTACAAGTGATGTTATTTCTATCATTAACAAATTGAGTACATTTGACATTACCAAAAGGATCATTCCCATTTTAGTTGCATAAGCATTAGGACATCATTCATACATTATCATATCATTATGTCATTCATCTAGTCATTAGATCATTTATTTTCATCATGAAAATCAAAAAAAACAAAGCATTACCATATCATTTCAGCATTCATTTTGCATTAGGTCATATATTTTCATTATAAAAATCCAAAAACAAAACATTGATCATATCATTTCCATCCATATACATCTAGTCATACATTTTCATCACAAAACACCAACATAAATTTCCATTCATCCATTTCATACATGCATTCATACATTTGCATCGAAAAAATACAAAAACATAGAGTACCATGCATATCATACATCATAATAGAACACATAGAATTATGCATTATTTAATCATTCCATTCATCCATTTCTGCATTAACATTATCATCCATTCATCCATTTCATATTTTGCATCACATATTTGCATCAGAAAAGTACAAAAAATATAGCATTTAGCACATTCCATTCACATAATTAGATTCATCACATAGGGCATATAGATATCATAAAAGCATCATAGAATCATAACACATGTTGCATCCATGACATATCATACCTACTCACCATCATATAAAACATCACATAGCATACATAATAGGAAATTAAATGCATCCATCGGGATCAACACATAAGCACATAAGACAACCATCATCATTGCTACATATATATATCTCAAAATAATGTCAAGTGTACAAGGATATCATAATATGAAGAGATACATCATCAAAAATGGTGATAACTCATCAAGTAGCAATGTATACATGTCCAAATCACAATAAAACATCAAATGTCAGAGCTATGTAGTGTTCCCCCCAAATGGTGCCAGCATCCCTGGACCGGTACCTCCCTCTGCACCCAACGGACCCACACCAGGATCTCTATGATCTTCAAGCAATGGTTGTGTGACACCCATACTAACCATCCAAGACTGTGACCTACTAGACTGAGACTGAGAAAAGCTCTCCCACTACTCTGGAGGGACCAACTCACAATACCAACCTCTATAAAACTTAGCCTCCTAGGCAGTGCAGTGAATCTCTCAGAAATAATATAATGACCTGGCAGCTATTACAACTTGCTATAGTCTCTCGGTAATAGCCTCTGCCTGCTCTGCTTGTCGTCTTAATGCATCTCTCTCCATAGTCAATGCAGCAACCTGATCTTGCACCTATCCCTGGACCTACACCTGTGCAAGCTATTGCCTGGCACCATCCCTCTCAGCTATCAAATTTTGTATTTTCCCCTAGGCATATGAGAGTTGTGCTTGTACCTGTGTCAATACCTGTGTCTGCACTTACAACTGCCCCTGAACCTGCGTGAGCTAATCCTGAACTGTTTGTACCTGAGCATGTAACGTTGTAATCTTTGACTATTGTTTTTGGGAAGGAAACCATATATGTACGTGTTGCTAGGTTTTTGCCACCAAGGATCACCTCCTATGAGGCACTCTAACATCCAACACTAGGTGGGCACCCCCTCCTCTATCACTACCTCCTCCATCATCCCTACCATCATCCTCTCCATCATCACTACCTCCTCCATCACCATCCCCACCATCTCCCTCCTCCTCATCTCCACCACCTCTACCCCTCCTCCGTCTGGGTGGTATATCCTCATCATCCTCTAATGTCGGCACTAGCTCATCAGGCCTAGAGATCCTCAAAAATGGATGCCCACTAAAGTATTGAGTACTCCTCAGTCATGTATCCCTTGATGATCTCTGGATGGTAATCCCAAATCACTGACCTTGTAGTCTATGATACTCATCAAATGTAGTATCATAAGATAAAGTGGGTCTCCACTCAATCGCACCATGTTGCCTCCACGCATACATGGTCAATCCCTATGGTAGCCCCTATACTTGGTAGTACTATCTAAGCACCCTCATCAACAAGAATCTCTCGACAATGTAGCATGTATGTCCAATAAGATACCTAGCTATCATAACATAAGGCATCTCTAAATGACCCTCAGCCCACTGCTCGTAATCTACATATGATCACCATGTAATAGAATCCAGGTCATCCAATACCCATCTCCAATTCTCCAATTTTCCCAACTTATGTTGGACAAGTAGGCCTACATAACCATAGACATAGGGTCTCCCAAATGACCAAAATTTATCTTTCTTCGGATGTATCACCACTATATGCTCCCAATCCCACATATGTAATAGAGTCACACCAACGGATAGACTAGCTCCTCTAAGGTAAACTACCTTCAATGCAAATCATGATATAACTATGCGAGCATGCATGAACCCTAGGAAAAACGGGTCCCAAACTGAATCATCTACTCTAGAGTGTGACCCCAACCGACGAATAATCCCTTTGCCCTCTTGTCGGGACATAGGAAGCCACTGAAAAATCCCACAAGCACAAAAGGAAAAAGGGCATACCTCTCAAACATCTCCTGCCAGGGCATCTCATACTCGCTAATATGGTCATCATGGAATATTTGGCGTAAGGCATTTGTACCTCCCTGCTCGGTGTGGTCATATGTAACATTGTCACCCATCACAGGATTCCGCAAAATCATGTAGACATCCTCTGGCATCATAGTCATCTCTCTAGTGTCCAGATGAAAGTGTTGTGTTCATTATGCCACCTCTCTACCAGCGCAGTCAACAATCCCTGATTTTGGAGCATGTTAATCAGCGAAGATAATCTGCATCGCTCAATGATATCCCTATCAACCTATGATAAGTGTGGGATTAGCTCCCAAGTCCATGGGAATCGCTCTCAGGACTGAAGATTATCTAAATATGTCTCCTATCATTATAAAACATCACATTCAACACATCAACCAATCAATCAAATCAGCAAAACAATCAAACATCAATCAATCACTATTCTATCAGTTCTAGTGAGATTTTCATCAAATCTCACGAACATCTATTTTTTATCCTCACCTATCATGAGGTCAAAACAACATCATCATTATTGAATCACGCCTATCATGAGGTCAATAAATCATCTAATCTATCATCAACAACAAATCATTGGCTGACGTGATTAAACATCATCAAATTCAAGAAGCAAAACAAAAAATCTTCAATTCTGACCTAGATGTGCCATAACAATGCTTTGTTGCCCTAAAAGGGCAGATGTGCCACCCAATTGGTTGGATCCACTATTACATTTTGTTAATGCACCATTTAATTCAATATGCCAGAGAATTCCTCAGATGCGTTGTGGAATCTCTTTGATGTGGCATTTAATTCAATGTGCCAGAGAATCCCTCATATGCTCTAAAACTACAATTTGATGCACCATTTCTAGTGGATGTGCTACCTAATACTCTGATGCACCATTACAGACCATCTATATGCCAAAACATGGATGTGTTATTATAGACTATGAATGTGTCACTAAATCTAGTCAATATGCTAAAACCCTAGGCAGATGTGCTAAAAAATTTAACCTATGCACCAAAAAAAATTCATATCCACTGAAAGAATGAAAAACAAACATTAAAAATTAAAAATGTGGGAAAATAATTCAAAATTCACAAAGAAAGTTTTCAAAATTCGTATTGGAGATCCGTATGTCGTTGGCCGGTTGTGTCGCTGCACCCACTCGAATCGATGAGTCTCATAGGGGATCACCATCTTTGCTCAAATGCTCAAAGTTGCTCTCTCCATAATTTTCAAAATCACAAAATACACAAATGAATCATTTTTCACTTTTTACTTCTTAGTAACGGGTAATTAAAAGTGAGATTTTGGTGGGATATTTGTTTTTTAAGGATCAATTAATTAGGGCAGCTCAAATTCTTCCATATCAGGAGATAAATCTCTGGAATCTCATAAAACCAAAATTTCATCATCGACATCATCACAAATCAACGAAAATTTTCAAAAATCATCAAAAAAATCTTTTAATCATCAAAAATTCCTCGATTTATCTCCTGAGGGGGCATACATTTGTTAGCTTCTAAAAATTGCCATCTGGGGCATCATCAAAATTTTAACAGCACTAGTAATTTTTTCTTTGAAGTAATGTGTTAACACATCACTTCAAAGAGGGGAAAAATGTATATATCTGAAATTGGTCTAGAGAATATTAATTAAATACTAGTTATTTAATTAATAAAAAAAATTATTTCCTCTATTGTATAAATAAATTGCAAATTTTATTTACATAGTTCGCATTTCTTAATTCTTCCAAATTAAACCACTTTCTTCATGATTTAATTAAATAAACAAATTTAACTAATTTGTTTTATTTGATTAATTCCATTTCATTAAATTTGAATTTTCAATTCAAATTTTGTCACATTTCTTCATATTCTTCTAACCTCCTTCCACATCATCTTCCATCTCACCATGTGTCACATGAAAATAATTATTCCTAATTTCTAAAATGGGTATTTACCCTCAACAATCTCAACAAACTCAGAGACACATGGCTTATCCTTTCCATTTATTCTTTTCTACACTTGGCAAGATTGTTCTATTAAAGGGGACAACTTCCTTATTTCTCTCTAACCTCCTCTTTTCTCACCGTCAATCTCTCAAGATTGAATCCTAATCATCCATTGTTGCCAACTCACCTAATGCCTTGGTGAAATCTATAAATAGAGGCTCATTTACAGCTTTTGCATAAGAAAGCATTGCATACAATTACTCTGCAGAAATCAGCTTAGCATTTGAGATCTTAGTTTACATTCTAGCTTAGCATTTGGAATAGTTTAGCAAGTAAATTAGAATCATGGCTTCTTTGTTAGATGTTTCTTAGTTTACTTACAGCATTTAGAATCATTTTCATAGCTTCTCCATTAGTTTAATTCAGCATTGCACCCTTTCATTAGCATTATGTATACAGCAGTTTATCATCCATCATTTAGTTCATCATCCATCCAAATCATCAAATCATGTAGGTGTAGACATAGTTTTTGCATTCTAGAATTAATGGCTACTCAATTCTTAGGTGTCATCCCAGTAATTTAGTGCATAATTAAGATCTAAGAGCACTATTATAGAATCCTTAGGGATAGAGGAAGATGGAATGTCTTTAAGGAATCATTTTGTCAAATTGTACTATTAATTTACATTTCCTTAATGTAATACATTGCATCTGTTGTGTGTTATTGATTATTATAATTCACATATTTGCACACACAATTTTTATTCTTAAAATTATATCTATTAAGTTGTAGTTTCTTGTCTATCTGAGTGGATTAGATCTACTGAATCAATCACTAGACAATATTGCAAAATAGATTTTTGTACACATAGAAAGGTAACTTCAAATGTTATGAGTTGTGATTCCTAATTTGAATTTTATTTCTATTTGCTTCAAATTCCAAACAACTTGACTTATAACTCTCCAAAACTTTTAGTTAACTAAGAACTCTCATAGAACTCTAGAAGTAGAATGTCTGGTAAGTAGGTTCACATTAAAAAATAATTATAGGTAAGTAGACTTAAGAAGAAAACAAAGAATCAACTCACAAGAAATACATAGAACTCGAGAAGTAGCTTTGAACATAGAATACATTACAATCTATAGATAAGTTGACTCAAGCATAACACAGAAAATCTAGCAAATTGGTATATCAAAAACCTATAACTTCAACAAAATATAGGAAGAGACATACTACCTCAGGCCTTCTCTTTGCAGCACATAGATATTTGCAGTCACAATCAAGATAATCAAACAAATTGTTTAGAATGCTTTCAGAACTTTACATCCATAAGAACAATCATTGTAGTTTTGTACTTTTCCTCATATACCATGTACACTTAGATGCTATAACTATTTAAAATTTAACCAATTTTCCTACTATGTTGCTTGTCAATTTCTAATAATGTTTAAACTTTCTTTTGGAAACTTTTCTTTTGAGCAAAACTTTTCTAACGAAAAGAGAAAATTGAAAAAAAATATATTGATCATGAATCTAGCAACTTCTTATTTGAGTTTTGTAATTTGGAGAATATGCTTCAATCTTTACAATTTATATCATGAATCTAGCAACTTGAGTAATTTTTGTGTTGAATCTTTTGCTTTGACAGTTTTGAATTTCATATTACAATTTTTTTTATTTTCTAAATTTAGCATGGACAGTTTCTAGATTTGATTTTGATTTTTTCTCCATATTCTAGATCACTTTTCAATCTATAATTAAATGTTTTAATAGAGTTTCATCAAAATTGTGATACAATGTTTAACTTTTACAATAACACTAATCATATTTTGTTTCTCAATGTGTAGGCACAAAATAACTTGACAATATAATTTTTTAAGCTGCTCAACTACAAGTAAAGTCAATTGGTGTGTAGTGTGATGTTTCAACCATATATTTATCTCATACTGTCACACAACTATTGAGCTGCTTCAAACTGCAAAGTACTTGGTTCTTTTCAACTTGATGTTTTCACGATTTCATCTAATTAATCTTGTCTACTTGCATACATTGTCATTATTTCTTGCATCAATAGTAAGATCTACTATTTTCCTTTCTACATGACGAGCCCCACCTCTACAAAATGATCCAACTGAATCTGTTCAAAATAAAATGCAAAATTTAAAGTCTCGCAAAAGAATCCAAGCTTACTATGTGTGTCATAAAAAAGAAATAAGCATTTGACATCATATGCATCGAATGGAACAACAATCTATCCAATCCATCGACCACACAACTACTATTGGACCAAGCAATACTCACTCAAATTAATTCAAAATTAGTGCATGTAGCCACACAAATTCCCCCCAATAGAAAAATATTCCCAAACAACATCCATGAGTTCACACGAAACAACACAAACTATTCACACTCAAACAACAACCATACCAGAAATAAATAACAACTTCATTGTAGCTTCTTAAATATTTTGAAAAAGGATAGATGCACGAGAAAATTTACAAACATGTACATTATTTAGTGAGTGCTACCCTAGGATGTGTACCAATTCAACATCCAATGGCCCCATTTGTAGTAGATGCTTTCAGGAAAAAGGTAAACATCATTTTTCAGCATCTAATAATATGGATCTGAGACAACAACCACCTGAATTAAAAACCTAACCCAAGTAGAAGAGATGTTAATAGCACTAGTGAGTCCATTCGTGCAAGTCCCCCATGCTCATGGTGGAAAATACAAATATAGTGTTTGTACAATCAATTTCCCACAAGATATCAAAACGATAGCAAAATATCTTCCGCATAGATCAAAAAACTTGGATGTTCTAATAGTTCATAGATTCCATACACAAGGGAACCACTATGGACTACTATGTAAGTAGAAAAAGTGTGTGTGCTATATTACAATATAAAATTGCACATGATCCATACTACACAGATGTTCAAATAGATGTTGATTCACTAGCACAACTCTCGTCTACCAGTACAGACGTTTCAAACATGCTTCATAGCATAAATATTCAAACCGAATTTGCACATGACCAAGATCAAACACCTTTGCATTATATCGACCAGGTAGAAAATGAACTAACCAATTCATCATCCTTTATGGCTAGACTTCCAAATCATTGACCAGAGCTAGAAATCATTAAAGAAAGCTTGCAAGTCACTGATGAACCTAAAAAAATCATACCATGGCCACAGTTGGACTCCTCACCAATCAACGAATATGATACTAAGGGGATTTTTTATATGGTTTTTCCCACTCTTTCTAACTGGCATTGCATTGCACATGTAACCTCGCTATAAACAAGTCGAACTACATGAATATATATTACACTTAATGTGACTTCATGACTCTAGATTTGGGAGACACTCAAGATTTCCATTTTTTTAACCTTATGATGCTCCACAATAGCCAAGGACTTACATTAGTGTTTGTTAAGAAAAATGTAGAGGATTGTATACCAACAACCATTGATAGCCTTCGTACCCATATGCAACAATTTCCTAACACTCAATTAGTTGAACAACTAATGCACTTTGGATCTTCCTTGAGAGAAACACGCTCATACTAGAATTAGTGTCAAGGCGAGCTATCAAACATGCTAAACCAAATTGGCTCACCCACTCTATTTTTCACATTGAGTGCAATAGATACAAAATGGACAAATTTACATAGGATTTTTCCAAATGGAAATTTAGGTGCACCACAAACTAACAAAACCCGAGTGGAAAACATAGTTAATTTCCCACATATGACATCCTTATACTTGCACCAAAGGTTCACCATCTTTCGTGAAGTAGTACAAAAGCTCTTAAATGCAAAAAAAATATTGGTTAGATATGAATGGAAACATCCAGGTTATGCACACCTACATGGATTTTTTTGGCTTACTAATGCACCATACATGGACAAGCTTGAATGGAAAAACAATATAGAAGTTGAACAAGAAAAAGAATTCTTTAAAAAATATGTTACTGCATGGAACCCACGCACACCATCTGAAAGAAATAACACACGACATCAATCTGGACAAGATGACCCTTTCCTACTAAGTATGCCAAAAATCTTCTCTAGAGATATACTTGATGACTATGAAGATTTTCTCAACTATGTCCAAAGACACATAAAATGTACTGAAGCAACTTGCCTATGTAGAAAGGGTCAAACTCTAGTGTGCCAGTACAAAGCTCCCTAGACTGAATGTGCCATGTCTACCTTATCATGCAATGAAATAGGAAAAAAACAATACACTCCTGCCCATAATGATGACAAATTAAATATACACAATCCATACATGCTTTCAATATGGAGAGATAATATGGATTTCTAGCTTGTAATTTCAAAAATGAATGTCCTCAAATACATTGCCAAATATGTGGCTAAGGCAGAAAGAAAATCTGAGAGTTGTACCAACATGCTAACACAAATATGTGGACATCAAGCATTAGCTGACCATGCTCTAACAACCTATAGAAAATTAATGATGGAGATTGTTGTAGATTGTGACATAGGTTCCCAAGAAACTTGCCACATGCTATAGAAATTTCCTCCAGTTGTTTGCAACCACTCATTTTTCAATTTAAATGTTGGTCAAAAAGTCCTTCATCGAATCAGTAGAAATATAGATGGAGATACATTACCATTACACTATCTACATTGCTATATGCAATGACCTCTTGACATGGAAATAATAAGACTGATTGACTCTACCCGATCTTTCTCCTTTTCATCCTTTCACAAAGGGTGCAAGTGGAGATGTAGGAACCACAAACCAATCGTAAACGTCTTTCCTCTATTTCACAGTGTTCCAAATGAGGATTCAGAACAGTTTGATACATTTTTTTGGAATGATCTACTTTTATACAAGCATCTTCGTGGCATACCCACAGATATTGGCCTCAGTAAAGATGAGATTGTTGCATATTGGAAGGAAATAAATCTCAACCAATACTATGTTTGGTATGTTGATCGCATTGTAAACACTGAAGCTAACCAAGAAGAAGATGATGAAATTGAGACTCCAATAGATGCGCAAACAACATTTCCACTACATGAATGGGAATTGTTCTCACAAATGGGTCTTCCTAATCATGTAAATGTAGAAACCTTAGAAATGCTTGGTAAATGTGATTTTGACAACAACAACAAATGGGATACACATACAATTCATCCACATCTACATAAAGTTGCAGAACACTTCATACAAACAACAAAATGATGAATCCACATTTCAATTTGTCAATCCACAATACCCACAATCATCAAAACAAGAAATTGCACTTACTATTATTAAACAACACTATAACAACATTTCCTCGAACCAACCATTACACATGATAATACAAGGAAAATCAGGCACAGGAAAATCATATTTGATTCATTGTATGAAACACACACTCTAGAAATTATCACCACAAAATTATAACCCCCTCCTTGTTGTTTCTCCTACAAGGATTGTTGCATTTAATATGAATGCCTCAACAATACATTCAGCCCTAAAAATTCCAATAAAAGAAATGCAACCATTAACATTCCAATCACTAACATTATTTCAAGAAGAGATGAAACACATTAAATACCTATTAGTTGATGAAATGGGCTTCATTGGACCAAAATTACTACTAAAAGTAGATAGAAGATTGTGGGAAACTTTACCCCACAGCCAACACATGTGTTATGGAGGTACATCTATAATACTTGTAGGTGACCTGGCATAGCTCCCCCCTATTATGGACAAACCAATCTATGCATCCCACTCAAATTCTATACTCCTATGGGAACAATTCACCATAGTCATTTCTTTGCAAACAAGTTTTCGCCAACAAGGTGACTCCCAAACCAAATTTTCCTTTCATCACACATTACAAAATATTTGTAATGCAGAACTGCTTGACGAAGACTAGCAATTACTAATGACTCACAAACAAACATCTATCAAAATATCAACACACAAATTTAAACCAATCAATGCACCTATTTTCTACAAATGATTTAGTGGCACTACATAACAAAAAAATGCTCAAACTATTAAATCTTCCTATTGTGTTATCCATTGCAATACAAACACATACAAAATCAAATACTGATAACGATTATGAACAACTCCCAAAAGAGCTCCTCCTATGTAGAGTGCAATGATTCATGTCAACAACAAACTTGTGGATTCAAACAGGCCTTGTCAATGGATCTCTTAGAGAATTACAAGAAATTGTTTACCCAACTGGCTCTAACCCACCAAATTTACCTTAATACTTCATTGTGCCCTTTGATGACTACAATGGCCCATCATGGAACCCAAATGAACCAAAATGTGTACCTACCACACCAATATGTTGGATATTGTGGTTGTGTTTTTGATATGTGGTTGTCATTGATGTCAACACTATTAGAATTTGGTGTGTCAGTTGTTGTATATGTTGAGGATATTGAGCAAATTATAAAAGAAAGTATTTTAGGTTCCTAGTGGAACTGTGTAGGTCATGAAGATGTCTTGTTCTTTACGTTGAAAATTAGTTGGTGTGGATTAAAGGATTTGTTTTTTAGTTTATCTAGATCATCTATCAAAAATTTTAGAGGTCCACATGAAGTTTTGATTATATTATGGTCTGATAATGTTCCTGTTGTCTTTGTTAGTGTTCCTGAATGAAGATTGTGTGATTTTGTTAATCTTAGTTGCGGATGTTTCTCTATTGTCTCCTAGTGTTCTCTAATGTCTCTAGATCATTCTCTATCTTTGTGGTATGTCCACATTAATCGAAGATCTCGTGGTTGAAGATCTTTTCTTGCACATGTTTGGTTTCTCATGCTACTAGCTGACATGTTGGTGGTAGCGTGTTGTGGATCTTCGTGGTGAAATTAATTAAAGTATTTTTGTGTTGCAAATGTTAATTTGGGTCTCCACTATGTTGTGTCTGACCTTGGTGGATACGCATTTAAAATTTATTTGTAAAATTGGGCTGACATTGCAAATATCTTTTATTTTCCTAGTCGACCAAGCTGTGATGAAATCTCATGTAGTGGATATATAAGTGTGATTGTTTTCATCGGTGTAAAGTGTGAAAGTGATCCTATGTGTGTATGTGTGAATATCATTCGATAGCAGAGCAGAGTGTGAAGAAGATTGAGCAAAGTGTGAAGAATGTTTTTTGAGAAAAATTGGAACTGTAATCAGGCTTGTGCATAAGCTATTTTCTCAATTCGTACCCTCTGGATTTTAATCCTATTCTGTATCATTGGGAAGTGAGCCCCTTTTGCATTTGAGCAGTGAGCTCTAGGCAGTGTGCCTGAATGCATGTGCATTCCCCTTATTATTTCTCATTATACTTTTAACAGGGTATAATCTTGTGGACTAACATCCACCGTGGTTTTTCCCCTAATAGGGTTTCCATGTAAAAAAAAATCTTGGTGTTATTTGTCTCTCTGATGTGTTAATTATTTATTGTTGATTGCATATTCATCAGATCTGAGATTAAGTTAAGTTAGAAATGTTTAAGTTTTTGTGACAACTAATTCACCCCCCCTCTCAATTTTCTATCCTTGTTTTTCCAACAATTGGTATCAGATCAAGTTCCTCTAAAGAAGTCTAAAAGCTTGAGGTGATCTAAAATGGAAACATTCAAGAAGGACAGTCTGAGATTTGATGGAACCAACTACTCACTATAGAAAGTTAGGATGCAATGTCATCTAAGGTGTATTGGTGAAGCTTTCTGGAATATTACAAAAGATCCATATGTTATTCCTTATAATTGTCCCTCCACTACTGATGAGATCAAAGATGTTGAAAATAGTATTAGGGCTATTGAAGCCTTGGTGAGTGCTCTGACAGATTCAAAGATGGCTAATGTGCTAGGATTGTAGATAGCTCATGAGATTTGGACAAAGTTGAAAACTTTGTACGAAGGAGATGCTCAGGTGAAGATGGCTAAGCTACAAAGCTTGAAAGGCAACTATGAGAATTTGAAAATGGGTGAAGATGAAAATATCACTTCTTTTATGCAGAGAGTAGATGAGATAGTGATGGGTATAAGATGTGTCAATGGTACTATGGATGAGGATAAAATTATGGCTAAGATACTCAGATCCTTTCCTCCCTCCTACAAAGTGAAAGCTCGCGCTATTCAAGAGATTAGATCAATAACAAAGATAACAAGAGACACGTTGGTTGGCAAGCTTGCCGCTTTTGAAATAAGTGAATTTGGTGAATATGCACCAAAGACTGAATCTGTATTCAAGGCTACTGTATCTGGAAGTAACAGGAAAAGATATAGTCTGGGAGAGAGCTCCAGAAATATATCCAAGTATGATGAAGAATAGAAACAGCTTGAAGATAAGGAAAGAGAAGTAGAAGAATTGGAAGCATTGATTACAAAACAAGAAGGCAGAGGAAAAGGTAAGTATGAATATGTATTGCCTATTAAATGTTTCTCTTGTAGTAAAATAGGTCATTTTGCATCAAGGTGTCCTGAAAGAGTTCCTAGATCTAAGCCTAAAAATTATAGATTCCAAAAGATATGTTACTTTGTTGAAGAAGCAGTGACTGATGATGATTCTAATAAAGATAATGGAAATGAAGATGAATGGGTTTTCATTGCTACCATTGAAGATAATCCTGTGGCTACAGAATCTGCTAAAGATGAAAAGGCTCTTGGAGCCCAAGTTGAAGAAAAATACAAGTGGGTCAGTGATAGTGGATGCTTACATCATATGACTGGTGATAAAAGAAAATTTGTAAGTCTAAAGAAATATGACAGTGGGGTTGTAAGATTTGGAGATAACAATGTTGGTGTGATTCATGGCAGAGGATCTATTTGTCTTGGTGGTAAGGTAACACTGATGATGTTCTTTATGTTGAAGGCTTGAAGCACAACTTGTTGAGTGTTAGACAAATGGTGGACAAGGGCTATGACCTTCAATTCAAAAATGGAAGATGCAAGATACATGGAAGTTCAGGGAATATGATTGCTACTGGTAAATAGAGAAAAGGTAATTTCTTTCACCTAACTACTGCTAGTGGGAGTTGTTTAATTGCTAAAATAGATGAAAGTTGGTTGTGGCATAGGAGGTTGTGTCATGTAAATTTTGACAACATTATCAAGATAAGTTCCACCCAAGCAGTAAGAGATCTACCTAAGTTAGTGAAGCCTGCTAACACAATCTGCAATGAATGTCAGATGGGTAAACAAACTAGAGTCTCCTTCTAGAGAAAAAAATTTCATTCAAATAATTTGTTGGAGCTGCTACATATTGACCTTTGTGGTCCCTCCAGAGTTAGAAGTATTCATGGAGAAAGGTACTTTATGTTGATTATTGATGATTACTCTAGAATGATATGAGTTTCTTTCTTGAGATAAAAATGTGAAGCATTTGAAAAGTTCAAAAGTTTTAAGGCTATAGCAGAAAATGAGAAAGGTTTGAAAATCAAGTGCCTGAGATCTGACAGAGGTGGTAAGTTCACCTCCAGGGAGTTCAACTCTTTTTGTGAAGAGCATGGAATTAAAATACAGTTATCTGCTCCCCGAACCCCTCAACAGAATGGAGTTGCAGAGAGAAAGAATGGAACAATTATGGATGCTACCAGAACAATGACGATGGAAGGAAATGTGTCCTAGATGTACTGGAGTGAAGTGGTAAGCACTGATGTGTATACCTTGAAGTGGGTAAATGTTAATAGTAATTCTGGTAAGACCCCTTTTGAGTTATGGTTTGGTTACAAGCCTACTGTTAAATATTTCAAGATCTTTGGAAGAAAGTGTTATATCAAGAGAGATGATGATATAGGCAATTTTGATGCAAGAAGTGATGAAGGGATATTCCTAGGTTACTCCACTAAAATCAAGGCCTACCGATGCTATAACAAAAGACTAAGAAAGATGGTTCAAAGAGAAAATGTCAGAGTTGATGAGGACTCTTTCAAATCATCCAGATATTGTGGTTATGATTCTGATGAAGATAATACTAGAAAAGGAAAGAATATTCAAACACAAAATCTACTTCAGATTATTCCATATGTTTCGGTAAAGCAACCTCAATTTGTTCTGGTAAATCAAGTCAGTCAAGAAACACAAACAAGTGCAAGTGTAGAAGAAAGATCAGAAGAATCAAGAGTTCAAGAATGTCCCAAAACTCCAAGGTATGTAAAGCTAAATCATTTTGAAAGTCAAATCATATTAGACAAGATTAAAGGAGTGCAAACTAGAAGAAAGATTGCAGAAAAATATTGTCTGATTTCTAAGATTGAACCTAAAAATGTCACTAAAGCCTGTCAAGATTAACACTGGTTGGAAGCTATGAAGGAAGAGTTGGCACAGATTGAAAAGAATGACACATGGATACTGGTTCCTAGGCCTAAAGATAAAAATGTGATTGGTACTAAATGGGTGTTTAGGAATAAGTTGAATGAACAAGGTGAAGTGGTCCGGAATAAAGCAAGACTGGTATGTAAAGGGTATTCTCAAATAGAAGGTATTGATTTTGAAGAAAAATTTTCCCCTGTTGCTAGAATTGAAGCTGTAAGGTTATATCTTGATTATGCTGCATACAAGGACTACAAATTCTATCAGATGGATGTAAATTCACTATTTCTGAATGGAGAACTAGAAGAAGTATACATTGAACAGTGAGATGGATATCAGCTAACTGACAAGGAAGATATGGTTGGTCAATTAAAGAAATCTCTTTATGGACTTAAGCAAGCCCCCAAAGCCTAGTATGCTAGATTGGACAAATATTTACTAAAGGTACTACAGATAGAAACTTATACTTCAAATTAGATCATGATAAGGAGTTAATTATAGAATTTTTTGTTGATGACATCATTTTTGGAGGAGATGACAATCTATGTATGAAGTTTGTTGATGAGATGAAGGATGAATTTGAAATGAGTATGATTGGAGAGATGAAGTTCTTTCTGGGATTGCAAGATAATTAGTCAAACAAGAGGATATTCATACCTCAGTCCAAATATGTGAGAGAACTGCTGAAGAAGTTTGGAATGGATGACTCAAAACTTGTTGGTACTCCCATGGTGACTGGATCTAAGTTGATATAGAATGATGAATCTCCTAAGGAAAATCAGACTAGATATAGGTCAATGATTGGTGGATTGCTCTACTTAATCCAGACTAGACTAGACATTATGAATGTGGTATGTATGGTTGCTAGATTTCAGGTTGATCCAAAAGATTCTCATGTGACTATTGTTAAGAGAATCTTCAGATATCTGAAAGGAACAGTTGACTTTGGACTTTGGTATCCAAAGGATGATGATCTCACTTTGAATGATATACTGATGTGGATTGGGCTCAAGATGTAGATGATAGGAAAAATACAAGTGTTGGTGCTTTCTTCCTAGGGAAGAATTTGGTGTCCTGGTTGAGCAAAAAGCATAATTCCATTTCTCTATCTACTGCTAAAGCAGCATACATTGCTGCTGCAAATAACTATACTCAAGTGATATGGATGAAACAAATATTGACAGATATCAGGGTGGTATATGAAGAGCCTATTGCCATCTACTGTGACAATTCAAGTGCAATAAATATTTTAAAGAATCTGGTGCTACATTCTAATACTAAACATATATCAATCAAGTTTCATTTCTTGAGGGAGAAAGTGAATAAGAAAGAAGTCAGATTGGAATATGTGCCTACCAAATAACAAATTGCAGACATATTTACTAAGCCATTGTTGAAGGATACTTTTGAGTATCTCAGAGGAATGCTAGGGGTAATCAAACCTCCTAATAATAACTAAAAGATGCATTTACTTGCATCAATCCATGAGCTACATTGCTATATTCTAATCCAAATTGATATTTTTGTGGCTACTACTCAAGGGGGGCAGTCAGATGTGCAGATATGTGGTTCAAAGCGTGTATTTGGAAATTTCATGGTTACCTTTTCCATTGATGCCAAAGGGGGAGAAGTGAATTGTGAAAAATATTTCTGAGGAGAAGAGCAGTTAAGAAGAAGAGTCATTGTGTTGGGTTGATGGTATTTTTCACATCATGTGTTGCCATCAATGCCAAAGGGAGAGATTGTTGGATATTGTGGTTGTGTTGTTGATATGTAGTTATCATTGATGTCAATACTATTAGAATTTGGTATGTCAGTTGTTGTAAATGTCAAGGATATTGAGAAAATTATAAAAGAAAGTATTCTAGGTTCCTAGTGGAACTGTGCAAGTCATGAAGGCATCTTGTTCTTTACATTGAAGATTAGCTGGTGTGGATTAAAGGGTTTTTTTTTTAGTGTATCTAGATCATCTACCAAAAGTTTTAGAGGTTCACATGAAGTTTTGATTATATTATGGTCTGACAATGTTCCTGTTGTCTTTGTTAGTGTTTCTGAATGAAGATTGTGTGATTTTGTTAATCTCAATTGTTGTGGATGTTTCTTTGTTTTTTCCTGGTGTTCTTTGATGTCTCTAGATTATTCTCTATCTTTGTTTAACATCCACATTAATCGAAGAGCTCGTGGTTGAATATCTTTTCTTGTGCATTTTTGGTTTCTCATGCTCCTGGCTAACATGTTGGTAGTAGCGTTTTGTGGATCTTTGTGGTGAAATTAATTAAAGTATTTTCATGTTGCAAATGTTAATTTGGGTCTCCACTATGTTGTGGCCGACCTTGGTGGATACACATTTAAATTTTATTTGCAAAATTGGGTCAACATTGCAAATATGTTTTATTTTCTTGGTCGACCAAGTTGTGATGAAATCTCATGTAGTGGATATATAAGTGTGATTGTTTTCATCAATGTAAAGTGTGCAAGTGCTCCTATGTGTGTATGTGCAAATATCATTCGATAGCATAGAGAGTGTGAAGAAGATTGAGCAAAGTGTGAAGAAGGTTTTCTAAGCTTAATTGGAACTGTAATCAAGCTTGTGTAGAAGCTATTTTCTCAATTCGTACCCTCTGAATTTTAATCCTATTATGTAGTGTTGGGCAGTGAGCCCCTTTTGTATTTAAGCAGTGAGCTCTAGGTAGTGTGCCTAAATGCATGTGCATTCCCCTTATTATTTCTCATCATACTTTTAACAGGGTATAATCTTATGGACTAACATCCACCGTGGTTTTTCCCCTAACAAGGTTTCCATGTAAAAAAAATCTTGGTGTTCTATGTCTCTCTAATGTGTTAATTGTTTATGGTTGATTGCATATTCATCAGATCTGAGATTAAGTTAATTTAAGTTAGAAAATTTTATGTTTTTGTGACAATTGATTTACCCCTCCCCCCTCGCAGTTGTTTGTCCTTGTTTTTCCAACATCATATCTATTGGAAACCGTAGGAAAATACCACTATCCATGGCATGGGCTATTACCACACATAAATCTCAAGGGCTAACCATAAAAAAGGAGACAAATGATATTGGAAAATTCAAAAGACAAAGGCTGACTTTTATAGCTATGTCTAGGGTCAAATCAATAAATGATCTTCGAATAGAACCACCATTTTTGTTCGGTCGCTATTCCCTAATGAAAAATAACCCTTACACCATTATCAGAAAGAAAGAGGAAGCTTGGCTACAATCTCTCTCATTATAATAACAATAGGTACACAACTGTTAATGCAACCTTCTATTCTATTAATTTCATATTGTTTACCCAACAAAAAAATACTGACATAGCACAATCATTATTTTCCATGATGTACAGGGATCAAAAAATTTCTCCCCGAACAACCAACATGGGCGATAATAGTTGCAAATATTACAAATAATTGGGTAATTTGTACAAAAAAGTGTTAGTGTGAAAAGGGTATTTTATCTAACTAGTTCATTCTTAGCTAGTTCTCCACTAAAATCCTCTTCACACTAGCTTAACTTTACATAGGGATAAGGTAGTTAAGCCTTTAATGACATGAGTTGTCACATCTCATAGGTTGCCAACACTTGTCATAATATGGTTGCATCTATCTCTCCCCTTGGCCTATATAACCAAGGAATTTCCTTTGTAATCTCAATTTCTCAAGCTAAATATAGTTTTTCATTCTTGAGATGAATACAGTTTATTCCTCCTCATATTTTTGGTTTTGCTTTCCTTTAGTCATTAGATTCTTGGGTAGGCTAGTTAGCAAATCTCACATGGTATTAGAGCCAAATTTGAGTTGTGGGTTAGCATTCCTTTAGGAAATCTGAGGGTGTTGAGCTTATTTTTCAAAATTTGAGTATGCTCTTCTGTTGCATCCTTGGATGATTTGGAGAATCAAAAAGGTGTGAAAAAATATTAGTTTCTAGGGGGGTTCATACATTGACTTGTTAGTTATAGGTCTTTTGAAGCTTCCTGGAGAGATTTTGAGCTCATCGTTGAGTCTAGAGCAGCTGAGACATTTAGATTTGTCATTTATTTCGCCTGAAATAAACATCGAAGGCTAGATCTACAACAATTTGAAGCGAGAGGTTCATTGCCAGATCCAACAAGGAGCCATCACTTCAAAGCATTTTGGGTCAAATCTGACCCTACCATCATGCTCAGAAGGCCCAAAAATCATAAAATCGACTGTCAAAACGTCGATTTTGGACAAAATTGCTAAGGCAAAAAAAAATTGTCCAGGGAACCATTTTGCCCTTATGAACAAATAAATAATATTTTTTATTTTAAAATAAAAATATTTTATTTTGTTTTAAAATAAAAATCATTTTATTTGTTTTCTTTGTTTTCAAATAAAAATATATTTTTTTTTCAAAAAAAAAACATTTACCAAAATATATTTTTTGTTTTTTTTTAAATTGCAAAAAATATATTTAACAAATATTTTTTCTAATACAAAAAATATATTTATACAAATCTATTTTATTTTAAAAAAAAATCAAAATTAAAAACAAAAGAATATTTAAATAAAACAATTTATTGAAAATTGTTTTTAAACAAAATTGAAAAAAATTGCAGGCCCTATACCAGCGAGCTTCCTTGAGAAGCTCGCCCCTATAATATAAGGATTCAGCCTTATATAAATATATTTCCAATGCAAAATTAAAGTTTGCTCTAAAAATCCGCGCAACCTCCAATCGGGCTTTGTGTTGTCCTCGGGTGTTGCTGCAACTGACTTCGGCATTTGGGCCTTATTCAATTTTTTTTGAATTTTTAAAAGTTTTTTTAAATATATTTTAAAATATCAATAAATATAATTATTTTTAAAAGTCTACCACATTCAATTCGACGACAGAATTAATTTGGTCCACTTTTTTTAAACATATTTTTAAATATTTTTATGTTAAAAAAAAATCTTTTTCTTAAAAAAAGTAATCATTTAATATTGCTGATATTTTTTAATATTTTAAAACATGCTTTTTGAAATTCGTCGATAGATTTTAAAATATTTGGCCAACATTTTATTTTTTAAAAATATTTTTTATATTAGAAAATATAATTTTTTAAAATCCGTTGACACTTTGCCGAGGTTTTTATTAATTTTTTAATAATTTTTTTCATATTTTTTAATTAAAAAATATAAAATCTTAAGGCCACTAAATCTGGAGGAGATTTTAGCAGACAATTAAATTGGCAAACTACTAATTTTATCTCGAGGTCCATTACATTTGGTGGAGTTCTAATCTATCTAGTGGACATATAAGTTTTGCGGACCGCTAACTTTCACGGCAATTCTGCTAAATTTGGTGGGATTTTTTTTGAAGATTTTTCACCCCCTCTTCGTTGATGCACTGATTTTTGAAGGTCAACTTTGAACGCTCATAACTTGGGTTCCACAGCTCCGTTTTCAGTGCAATTTTTTTTTTATTTTGGCTAATTTTTCATGCTCTATGCATTGGTGAAGTCATTTTCAGATTTTGGCACAGAATTTTCAGAAATTGCTGATTCTCAGGAAGACTCCTCACCATTCTCATTTTGCAAACTTCAAAGTTGCATAACTTTTGTATATGACCTCGGATCGAGTTGATTCTTTTTTTGAAAGTGTATGATTTTTTGTGTACTTTGCATCAGTGTTTTTTATTTCATATGAAATTGTATCAAATGTATACTTTCAGCACATGCTCATTTTTTGAGAATCTATAAAAGTATTGAAATCCAGAAATTTGTAACTACACTACATATAAAGTACCAAATCATATTTTTTTGGGGGGTTCTTTGATTGAGTAAAGAAGGGGGTGTCTCTTATTGTCTTTGTGCTTGAACATATCTCATACTTTGTGCTTTGTTTTTCCTTCACTATGGGTACATTTAAGTTTCCATTGCTCACACCCTACAACTACAACACATGGCATTAAAATGCATGGAATGCATTAATGCAATTAGGATATACACCTTATGTTGAGAAGAAGGTAACTGAATCCACAAATGATAAGGAAAAACTACTTTGGATGTTTGAACATACAAAAGCTCTTGGTTGTCTAAGGAGTTTAGTTTCTCTTGATATCATGTTTCAGATTGAAGAATGTAAAGATTCACATGATGCATGGGACAAATTAAAAACTCTCTATGGTACAAGTGGTGAAGTTTTTGGTTATCAAATTGACAACGAACTAATGAGTCTTAATCCAAAGTCTTTTGACAACATCTAGGATTATGTAACAAAGTTCAATGACCTTAGAGCATAATGTAAATCATGTGGATTAGAGAAGAAAGACATTCAACTTGTCTATAACACTCTAAACAAACTTGGACCTGAATTTGCATCTTTTGTTTCTAGCTTTCACACTCATATGTTGACAATGGGATCTACATTCACTACACCTTATTTTGCTTCATTTTTTGAAATGTTGATGCAAGAGCAAGGCAAGCTTCTTTTAATAGGTCTTCTTAAGCCTTCACACTCATAAGCTTTGATGGTTGGTCAACCAAAAGGTCAAAAAGAATCAAGGAAACCTGACAACAAACAAAAGCAGTTCAAGAAGTCACAAAGAGATCAAGCACAATCATCTTCAACAACAAAAGTCCAATTCCTCCTCTTCAAAGGGAAATTTTCAAAAGAAGGAAAGGTTAACTTGTAGCTACTACAAGAAACCTAGTCATGAGGAATATTCTTGTCATAAAAAGCAAATCGATGAGTTAAAGCATCTTCTCAAAATGAACAACATTAATCTACCTTCTTTTGTTACTCAACAATCCTCTACTCCTTCAAAATTAGGCAAAGGGAAAGTGCATGCATTGGTTGCTATTACTGATTCTTCAAAAGAGTGGATTTTTTCCTCACATCACATCACATCACATGGGTTCTAGTAAAGAGCAGTTTTCTTTATTGGAGCCTTGTTTTGTGCCCCACATTCTCATTAGGGATGATTCTCTAGTGGAAGTAATTGGGAAGGGTTTAATTGATATTGGCAATGGTACATTTGAGGATGTCCTCTGTGTGCCTAATTTGTCAGCCAACCTTCTCTCTGTCTACCAAATCACTTTGAATGGTAGAAAAGTTGAATTCACTCCAAATTTTGTCAACATCAGGAATCTTGAAGATAATGCACTCCTTGCAATTGGTAAGGCCAATCATGAGTCTCACTTGTATGCTTTCTCTCATTTTTTACTTGATTCGCATTCCAAAGGAGTGCTCGCCCATTCAAATGTGAGAAAATTATGGCATGAGTGGTTTGGCCATCTCAACTACCACTATCTTCAACAACTCAGCAAACAAAATATGGTCACGGGTCTTCCTCAAATCAATTTTTCAGATGGTGATGTTCAAGTTGTGCCTTGGGAAAACATCCTGAGGAGAAGTTTGAAAAAGGGAAGGCTTGGAGGGCTTCAGAAATCCTTGAATTGGTTCATAGTGCCTTGGTGGGTCCTTTCCATCATTACCCTTCAGTAAGGCTCTTTATTTGCTCACCTTCATTGATGACTATTCCAGATACACATGGGTCTACTTTCTTTGAAACAAAGGAGAAGTCTTTGATAGATTTCAAGAGTTTAAGGCTCGTGTTGAGAAGCAATCTAGAAAGTGTGTCAAAATTCTCCGCACTGATAATGGAAGAAAATATATGAACCATCGATTTGAGCAATTTTGTACTCTTGAAGGGATTGATCTTCAACATATTGTTGCCTACACACCATAGCAAAATGGTGTAGCTAAGAGGAAAAATAGGTCTCTAAAAGAGATGGTTGGTTGCATGATCCATGCTCGCTCCCTTACACTTGCATATTAGGTAGAAGTTATCAATTGTGTTGCTCACATCCAGAATAGAGTTCCACATATGGCATTAAAGGGCATCACACCCTTCAAAGCTTGGTGTGGTAGGAAACCTATTGTGGGGAACTTTCGAGTTTTTGGCTCTCCAACATGGGCACATATTCCTTCAGAGAAGTGCAAGGCCTTGGAACCTCAAAGTCAGCCTTGTATCTTTGTTGGTTACCCTAATAGTGTCAAAGGCTATCGGTTGATGGATCCTACAACACATGAGCTCTTCATTGAGCGTAGTATGCATTTTGAGGAAAGCTCTTCTAGCTCATCATCTAATCTTCCTCCCTCCATAGTGGATTTAGAGGATTCTAAAATTGAGGATTTTCCTCAAGCTTCCTCTAGTTGTCAAGTTGATCCTAACATTTCATCTTCCTCTTCAGAGAGTTTGGAATTTCCTCCTCCATCCCCTACCATGCCTTGTTGGGCTCGACAAACACTTGATTCTGCAGGCAATCTTGTTGGGGATCCTTCAAGTTCACAGAGGACTTGATCACAACATCAAGGCATTCCACATTCCTACATCGCCACAGCTTCAAATCCATAGTCATTTCATGAAGCATCTAGTATTGATGAGTGGTTTTCCACAATGGAGGAAGAGTACAACTCTTTAATGTGGAATAAAACATGGGATCTTGTTCCACTTCCTAAGGATAGAAAACTGGTTCGGTGTAAGTGTATCTATCAAACCAAATTTGCAGTGGATGGCTCAATTGACAAGTATAAAGTATGAATTCTGGACTAAGGTTTCTCTCAAGTACCAGGTATTGACTACATTGATACCTTTGCCACTATTTCCAAAATGAACTCCATTCACTTGCTACTTGCTATTTCTGCAACTCATGGTTGGGTTGGACATCAAATGGATGTGAAGAGTGCATTTCTTCACGGAGATTTACATGAAGAACTTTACATGGAGCAGCCACAAGGATTCATTCAAGATTCTTCATTGGTTTGTAAACTAAGGAAGTCTCTTTATGGCCTCAAACAGGCTCCACGAGCTTGTTATGCCAAAATGGACTCCTTTCTTCTCTCCATTGGCTTCTCCAAATGCCACTTTGATCTGAATATCTACATCTTGTGGTAGGAGGATTCTCTTCTTTTCTTGGCTCTCTATGTTGATGACTTGATTGTCACTGGGAGCACTTCATCCATCATCGCAACTGTCAAGACTACTTTGCATGACAGATTTTCCATGACTGACTTGGGTCTCTTTCACTACTTTCTCAAGATCAAGATCACATAGACATCTTCTGGGATCTCACTTGCACAGCCCAAGTATGCTCTTGATCTTTTGTCCTATTTTCATATGGTTGATTGTAAGCCTGCACCGACTCCCTTTCTTTCTAGAGTTAAGCTTGAGGCCAAATGTTCCACACCACTAGTTGATGCTACTTTGTATCATCAACTTGTTGGTAGCCTCATCTACTTGACTCATACTCGCCCCAACATTTCCTTTGCAGTTGGTATTTTTTCGTACTTCATGACGGAACCACATGAGCTTCATTGGAAAGTTTCCAAATGCATCTTGCACTACATCTAGGGCACTCATCAGTATGGGATTCATTGTGTAGCAGGCACAAGTTTAGGCTTACGTGGATACACGGATTCTAATTGGGCTAGTGATATTGATGATCGTAAGTCCACATCCAACTACAATTTTCACTATGGTTTTGGCCCCATTTGTTGGCAGAGCAAGAAGCAACATGCCATTTCTCTTTCTTCAACTAAGGCTAAGTATCGGGGGGCTTTCAATGTTGCCACTAAGGCTATTTGGCTTCATAATATCCTCACTACACTTAGCATCACCTTTCAAAAGCCATCAATCATCTATTGTGACAACCAAAGTGCCATCCAGATCTCAAAGAACCCAGTCCATCATCAACAAACCAAACACATCAAGATCCATATACATTTTCTTTGGGAGTTGAGTCAGGAGCAGGTTATTGATTTGCGCTACTCTGGACTAGAGTAGATCAAGTTGTAGATATATTTACCAAACCCTTCATTGAGAGCAAGTATGTTCATCTTCGGTCTCTATTGGGGGTGTGGCAAATCTCTTATGGGGGGATCACTTAGACCTTCTTCATTTACCCTCTCATGGGTAGGATTTTTTTCCCACTTGGTTTTCTCCTTCTTTATCATTGAGAGGTTATTATGTACATGGGTACCTCATAAGGCCTAGCAACCAGGACCCATATTTTCATCTTTGCATTGTATACTTCTCCCTAAGTTGCACTTAAGGGGGGGTGTTAGTCTAAAAAGGGTACTTTATCTAACTAGTTCATTCTTAGCTAGTTCTCCACTAAATTCCTCTTCACACTAGCTTAAATTTACATAGGGATAAGTTGGTTGAGCCTTTAATGACATGAGTTGTCACACCTCATAGGATGCCAACACTTTTCATAATCCGGTTGCATCTATCTCTCCCCTTGGCCTATATAACCAAGGTATTTCCTTTGTAATCTCAATTTCTCAATCTAAATATAGCTTTGCATTCTTGAGAGAAATACAGTTTATTCCTCCTCATATTTTTGGTTTTTCTTTCCTTCAATCATTAGATTCCTGGGTAGGCTAGTTAGCAAATCTCACAAAAAGGATACTTTTACTTTGAAATTATAAGTTCGTATCTATTATGTCTAATCTTTTTCAATGCATACTCTTTGTTTCAAACAATTTTGACAATTTTAAATAGTGCTTTATTTAATGCCAAATTCTATCTCAACTCCCAATATTTTGTTTATCATCAGTTTTCCTCATTTATAATTTGTTTGTTTGATTTACACAGTTAAAAAATATTAGATTATATGATTTGTTGAATTTCAAAAATCATCAACCAAGTTTTTATTGATTAGCTTTTGCCAAATTTTGAGTATTGGTAGTAAATTTCATGCTCCCAAATCTAATGAATATTTTTTATTTTGTGAAAGTAGATGACTATGTATATACAGCATACACCAAATGATATTGGGGCACATTTGAGGATTCTTTTAATAAAATTGAATCGCATTCACCCAGTATTGACTATGTAGATGACTATGTATATACAACATACACCAAATGATATTGGGGCACATTTGAGGATTATTTTAATCAAATTGAATCGCATTCACCCAGTATTGGATTAATTTTATTACACATCATATTTGGGTTTGGATTTTTTGAGGAATAGGCTAGCATAGAAGGGATTAATAATTCTAGTGTTATTTGTTATTTTCCTTACAAAATTCTTATGTTAGTTGAAGCATACCAGACTATCGATACTATGGTTGGGGCATGGAAATATTGTGATTTTGAGAACCACATTGAGAAGAGATATTTCAATATTTTTTAGCTGCATTTGGGCACCAGTGGGGTCGAAGCATACAGCCGATATTTCCAAAAAAAACAATCTAGAACAACATAGATACCAAATTGTAGAGTTCTAGAGAATTCAAAAAGATGTGATATAGAATTGATATTCATCATGAAGCACCAAAATTTGGAATGTAAATATTGAAGCAAAAATTTCTTGTGTACAAATAGATACTCTGAGTAAATATAATAATTTTAGTTCAGGGAATATCCCAAGTGTTGGAATTGGTGCAGTTAAAGATAATGCCTCCCAATTGTATGTTTCTTATACATAATGATGGAATATCCCAAGTGTATGTTTCTTATAGCCTTCTATCATTTGGAAAGACAGGTTCAATAATGTTCAGGAAATTATATAATACTATCGACATATTCCTTGCAACTCCCCTAGGTGCAAGTGTTAGTCTATGGATATATTGATTGTGTAACTTTGGATTTCACAATTGGTATACCAATCATCAGGGAAAATTTAGTAGAATGCAAAAAAATAGTGAACGATCATAAGCAGAAATGTGAAGGGTAGACAAGCAAATACTGGAAAAACCCTACCAAAAAGAAAAATGATGTGGAGGAAAATATTGAGATTGATGTTACTGAAGAAATCAGAGAAGATGCAAAAATCATGGAAGATCTTGCATTCATTTATCAATTCACAGGGATAAAACCATACATAGAATCAATCAAGAAATGGATAAGCTAGCAATAGAAAATAGAAGTATTAATAAAGTTCCTACTGAAACATTTCTTTATGGTAATATTTGCAAATGAGGAGGAAAACAAAAAAATCATCAACGGTAGAATTTGGTACATGGATAAAATTCCACTATATATGCAACCATGGAATCAAAATTTTAATCTTTCCAAACTGCAACCATAATATTGCCCCATTTGCCTTAGATTTTACAATCTCCCAATGGAGTACCGGGCTGGTGAATGTCTGGAGAAAATAGTCCCAATGTTGGGAACCCTTATTGAATTAGATACGAAAATCTTAGCAGGCGATTTGGGAAAATATGTCAAAATAAAAATCATAGCAATCAATACAATTTTGTAGAGCATTTACCTAATTGTTAATGGGGAAAATGGTTCCAAGAGATAGAGATAGAAGAGGAGCAAAATATTGCCTAAAATGTGGTGCCTGAAATCACAATGAAAAGGATTGCCAAAGAGGTCAGAAAAGAAAATGGATATGGAGGAAGAAAATTGAGCCAAATATCAAAAACCTAACTCCCCAAAATAAGCTAGAGGACATTACACAGAACTTAAAGGAAGGTACAAAGGTTGTTAAAGATTCGAACAAGGAGGCATCTATCCAAAAAGAAATCAAATTTAAATTTTCACAAAAGAACCAGCAGGAAGAAGCCCCTACCATAATTGAAACAGAGAAGGAAGAAGAACTAATCCAAGCCACAAATGAATTAGAGTCAAAAAACGAGCAATAGACAGATGATTTGGATATAATTGACGAAATATGTATATCCCAATCTGTAGCAAAGATCCTTGGAATAGGTAAAGAAGACAATACGAGTAAAACTAGAGGAAGGAAGATGCTTAAACAATTAAGAAATGAGGAAGCTATTGTGAAGAATTTCTCAAGCATCATGAAATATTTAAGTACCAAGGGGGGCAGACCCTCCCTTGGGAAATAATGAAGATAATTACATGGAATTTTAGGGGTCTAAAGGCCCCTGACAAGAGACACCTATTCAGGCGTCAATTACAGAATTTCTCAAGAAACCACTTGTTAATAAAGGATGAATGGAAAATTTATGTGGACTATTGTAAAACATGGAAAGGATATTTTTTAGGATTTGAACGGGGCGGCAGGTGGAATCAGTATAATGTGGAAAGAAAAGGTGGTCTCAATTGATGTAATCTGAACATTCCAAAATTGGATGGTTGCAAAGGTGTATGATATGATAATTAATTGTGAATTCATAATTTTAAACATCTACAAACCAACAAGAATACAGGAAAAATTGGTCTTATGGAGATCAATTTTGAGCTTTATAAGCAGCAAAGGTGATTGCTTGCTTATTTTAGGAGGTGACTTCAATGCAATCCTTGAACTGTCAGAGAAAAGCAGTGGAATCAAAAATCCTAATCAGAATTTGATTCACTTAAGAGACTTTGTTTTCAACTTTGGATTGGAGGACTACCCAACCAATTATGGGGTCTACACTTGGACCAATCGCCGCAAGGATTTCACATCTATCATGGAAATATTGGATAGATTCCTGATTTCTCCAGCATGGTACAATAATAACACTCAAGTGGACATGTGCATACTTCCTATATCTATTTTGGATCACTTCCCCATAGAGTTGGAAATTAAAGGAAAGATTGAGCCTCAAAAAACTTATTTCAAATTTCTTAATATGTGGTGGCAGATGAAAAGCCTTTGGGCCTATTGGAAGAATGGTGGAAGGAAATTCAAATTGGGGGTTCGATCAATTTTAGATTTACTAAAAAATTAAAATACATAAAACACAAGTTAAAAGAGTGGAACAAATAGAAGTTTCAGAATATCTTCACAGAAAAAGAAAGAGTAGAGATAAGAATATTGAATGAGAAGGTTATCAGAGAGAGTATGAGAGCAGAAGAATATATAAAAGAAAAAGAACTGAAGTTTGAGCTCTCTGAACTATTGAAGAGGGAGAAAATTTTCTGGAAAGATAAGTCCAGAGAGGTATGGTTAAGAGAAGGGGATGTCAATTCTAAGTTCTTCCATGCATCTATACTGGCAAGAAGAGCATCCAATAAAATAGAATAAATACAAATGTTAGATGGAAGTACTGCTAAGGATTCCACAGAGGTAGGGGAAGCAGCGGTTGCTTTTTTCAAAGATTTATTAGGCAGTCAGAATTGGCATAGAAGTGAGGGAGGTATACTACAAACTATACCCAAGTTAGTGGAGGAGGATGTCAATAAGATGCTATGTGAGGAGGTGACAACGAAAGAAGTAAAATAGGCACTATTCCATCTAGATAAGGTGTCTGGGCTAGATGGTTTACTACGATACTTTTTTAGAACTATTGGTATTTTATGGGTAAAGAGATTTTGCAATTGGTGGAGGACTTTCAAAAATCAAAAAGGTATGTTAGAGACTTAAATAATTCAGTTATTGCACTTATTCCAAAAAAACAAGATTGCTACTCTTTTGTGACTACGAGCCTATATCATTTTGCAATACCATCTATAAAGTGATAGAAAAGGTATTAGCAAATAGATTGAAGAAGTTCTTGGGGAAAATTATATCCAAGGAGCATAATGGATTCGTACCAGGAAGGGAGATCATTGACAACATACTTCTCAAAAGCGAAGTAGTGCATACATTAAAGGAAAAATGGAGGGTAGGTATGATTATCAAGTTAGATGTGAGTAAGCCATACGATAAGGTGGTGTGGGAATTCTTATTGCAGGTGATGGAAAGACTGGGCTTCAATAGCCATTGGAGAGAATTGATCAAATATTGCATATCCTCAATAAGGTTCTCTAAATCAGTGAACGGATCTTTGTATGGTTTCTTCAAAGCTACTAATGGCTTAAGACAGGGGGACCCCATATCTCCATCATTATTTGTGATTTTGGCAAAATATTTAAGTAGTGCAATCAGGTACAAAAGGCAGAGATTGGAATGGAAGGGGATTTTAGTGGTTCCCAATGTTGATCCAATCATGCATTCGCAATTTGCAGATGATACAACATTGTTTGGGGAGGCAAATATTAAGGAGGCCAAATGCATCAAGGAGACACTCTCAGAATATGAACTTTAGTCAGGAAAAAAGATGAATAAGGACAAATCTAGGGTGTATTTTTTCAAAACAAAAGACACAGAACAGAAGATAATTTCATGTGTCCTTGAATTCCAGATTACAAAACTCCTTACAAAGTATCTAGGAGTGCAGATATTTGGTGGAGCATGCAGAACTAGACACTGGAATGAGGTCATGGGAAAATATAAAACAAAGCGATGACCTGGAAGAAAAAATGGTTGTCACTAGTTGGGCGGATAACTATGGTCAAGGTCATGTTGTCTTTGATCCCCATATACACAATGTCATGTTATGAAGCTTCTATGAAAGTGGAGTGGTGCATTGAGAACTCATTCAAAATATTTCTTTGGGAAGGCTCCAAAGAGGAGAGGAAGATACCCTTGATAGGTTGGGACACTGCTCGCAAACCAAAGGAGGATGGTGGGGCTGGGATACACAAATTAAGGATGCAGAATATGGCACTAGGGGCTAAGCTAATTTGGAATATGTACAAGCAACCTAGGAAAGTGTGGTGCCACATATTTCAAAAAAAAAATTATATAATGGTGATCCATTGAGAATACTTACCATTGATAATTTAAATGGGGCATCAGCGGTTTGTAAATTTTGAACAAGTGTAGGCCATTGATTTCCAGCCATATTTCATGGAGAATTGGGAATGGAAGGTTGGGAAATTTTTGGACTGACTCTTGGAATGAGCATAGAAGTCTCACTGAGGTTCTTGAATTAGAACCTTACATTAATCATATTTCAAATTTGTTTGGGACCTAAGTTGTTAGTCACATAAAATGGGAGGAAGACGATTTGGGTAACGGGTGCAAATGGATGGATGTAAACTTACTTTTGTTGCCACATAATATGATCAAGGGGCTAAAATTGGAATTGAGTAGAAGGAAAATTAGACTAAATGACAGAGAAGACACTATCATATGATGTGGGTCCAAGTCGGCGGAATATACAACCAAACTAGGGTATGGGATTCAAGAGGCATGTGGAGAGCGGAAGGATTGGATGGCAACACTATGTTGGCATAGGATGGTGTTTCCAAAAGTAGGGGCATTTCTATGTGTGGAATTACATCATAGATGCCTTACTATTAAAAGATTGAAAAGAATTGGCATTGTTGGACCATCAAGATGTGTATTGTGTGAACAAGAGGAAGAAAGTGTGGACCACCTATTCCTATCATGCCAAGTAGCAACTAAGTGTTTGGATTGGCTACAAATTGCATTACAGTGGACAGGACCAAGACAGCATAAACTAAGGGAATTTTTGATGGGATGTCCAATAATAAATAAGAAAAGATATTGGTTTAGTATATGGGTTTCTTCACCATCTCTAATTATATGGAATATATGGAAAGAGAGGAATAGGAGAATTTCCAAAGGGGAATCATTGAGCTGTGAAATGTTAATCAAGAAAATTCATGGAGCAATTATAGAAGTTGCAAACAACAAAACAAAAATTAGCAAGAACTTGGTATTCACTAGATGGGACGAGGAGATTCAGAAACAGTGGAAAGAACTAAAATTCCCAAGGATTAAAAATAATAGCGAAAAGAAAATCAATAGGAAAGAAATTTAATATGGAGGAATCTGAGGTTATACAGGTGGAAGCTGAATTTTGACAGTGCTGCCAAGGGAAATCTAGGCTTGGCGGGTGTTGGATGCCTAATCAGGAACTAGGAAGGACAATGTGTTTGGGTTGCTTCCCAAAAATTGGGAGAAAACACCAATAATATGGCTGAGATGGAAGCATTGGTGCTAGGCATAAAACTATGTATCAACAAGGGAATCGGAATGGTGGAGATTGAAGGGGATTCTATGATTTGTATACAAGCGATAATCACAGGAAAATCACCAAATTAGAAAATGGACAATTGGATAATCACAATTAAAGGACCATTGAGCAAATTGAATAATTACATCATCTCCCATTTGTATAGATAAGAAAATAAGGTAGTGGACTGCCTTGCAAACTTTGGGATCTAGCAAGATGATCAAATCATAGTAGATTCAAACCCAAAATGTTGGCTAGGACTAAAAGATGTTATTGATAATGATAGAAACAAACAACAAGGATAAAAATGTATTATGTGCCTTTCATAGATGTGGAGTCAGGAGTGGGGACTACGCAGGCACATGCGAGGAAAGAAAAAGACAAAGTGTGTGATTGGGCTGAAGAGAGAAAATGAATGATGACTATCCAAAAGGAGAGGGACATTGGATTCAAAAAGATGGAAATATCCAATGTTAATCTGTTCATTGGTCTCATCCAAAAAATCCCTACTGAATAAACACAAAAAGTGAAAAGAAAAAAGAGAAAGAAGATGAAAGGACTTGGGATGCATGGGATAACAGACTTTTCATGGGGTTGGGATAAGATAGGTGACGGTTGGCATCTTAATCAAGTAAGGGAAAGGATTGTGGATCACATGGTGCCTGAGTGGAGTTTTTGAACATTGGGCAGGAAACAGATTAAATGGTGGGAAGAGGTAGGGGAGATACATATTCTTACACATGACAGAATGGTGCATCATTTTCGTCTATTGTTCCTACTATGAGGAATCAATGTAGGCACAAGGTTGTCGATTTTTCATGGTGAACAATCCCCAAGTTCAAAGGAAAGGAGTGTGAAATGATAAATGGATTTGTTAGTAATGTGAACACAAAGGTTGTAGCTAATGCAATTTTGGAACTAGAGGATGATAGAGCAAAAGGGAAAAGAGGAATAACTTCATGTACAATGCCTGGGAAATATTTCGGATCAGGATTATAAACAATAACTTGGTACCATTTGTTAGAACATTGGAATCCAATAACAACTGGTTGAATGTTGCCAACACAGTCAAAGTAACGGATTTGGGAAGAAATATGGTTGTAATCTTTAATTACCTCCACAATAGTGTGTAGGATAGGGTGGGGCACAAACATTGGGCAACTAGTTTGGTACCTACTCTAAGTTTGTAAATGGGAGCTATCCCCTTTTGATAGCACCCAGATCTATAAAAAATAAAAATAAAAAAAACTTTGGATTCACAATTATGATATGGCAATTGTATGGTCATACAAATCTATATACTTTTGTACCCAAAAAATATCTATTTTTTTGTCAATAAACCCTATCAAGTTTTACATCAATTCATACATTTTTTAGCCTTTTGAACTCAACTGTGAGTTGTATTTTACACCAAGAAGCACAATATAAAATATATTGGATGAAACTCTCTTAAAAGAGGGAAGAGAACTTTAGATCTAGAGCTTGGATATCATGAAGATTTGTCAATCAACCCCACAAAATGCCAAAGATCACTTGCAACTAGTAACAAGCCTCCACATAAGAGAGAAACACTATAAATTATATGAAGCTAGAGCTCATTAGATGCAAAATATAAATTGACACAATATACAATAATAAAATCCTTGTTAAAAAGATAAGGATGAACCCTAGATGAATTAAAAACATAAGAAAAATATTCAAGCATCTATAATATGTAGAGAAAGAAGATTTGATTGTATATTAACTCATTTATTGCACATGATACAATAAGATATTTTGTCTTAAATTCTTAGTATAAAATTTATCCATGTATTACTTGAATTTTAAAGCCTCCTATTGTGAAGTTAATCAAATGTACATGAAAGGCTTACACACATTAAAATATGACTCAATTTTAGTATTATTCATAGAGCATAATTAGCTCTTAATTATCCTTTTACATCAATGGTTTCTAGTTACTAGTTTTAATAGGGTGTATAGCATCCTATGAATAAATTTATATATAAACAAGCCTATGTAACATTTTTGAGTTTGGAAGACTCTATTAGGAATTCCCTAAGAAGAATATTTTGGGGAAACTTTGAGTTTAGAAGACTAGAAAACTATGTATATTTTATTAATCTTGAATTTAATAGAAGATGCATTTTTTTTATTCGTAAGAGGTAATTATATTAAGTTTCCAAAAATTACAATTCCTCTACATAGCAAGTTTGCAAAATTGAAAAAAATCACCCTTTCGGACCAGCCCAAAATCCATTCACTAACCGAGAAATGCCCCCATTAGCCACCAAAATTGCAAATATCAATACTCCACATCGTAGAGACTAGGGAGACAAAACCAGAGATGGACACCATACTGGAATGAAAGCCAAAGAAGGAAACACCAACCACCACCCTTATAGAACTATACAAACTATAGTATTTTGACTGCAAACCCTAAACAACCTACCCATCCACTCAGTCACCAGCTAGAAGTCGTTCATCTTGGAAAATTGATTGAAATCTTCCACCCAATCGAAACCATCAACTAACTCCAGCATTAGTAGCTTCTTGAGGAAACTAACCCCGTAGGCTACAAGTTGATGATGCCTAACCAATGCCATGCCTTTGAGCTCCAACAACAAAGGATAATCCTTGATGACTTCACATAGGACCCTAACCAGTGGAAGATCATGGGGTCGAGACGCTCCACATCCCAGGAGGGTTGATTTCAAGACGTTGTCCAAGCCGCCTAAAAGCTCTTTTTTGAAGAGCTTACAAAAAAAATCACCTTCACCTCAGCTTTGGGGTCCTCACATCCAGCAAAGATTCCAGGAACCTGGAGAAAATGTGGGTGTTAACCCGGAATGTCTCCCGGTTCATCAAAAAATCCTTGCCCAAAATCATCTTTACTACAACCACCACATGTGGATCGATTTTGAGCATTATCCTTATCAACCATTGATCAATAATAGCCTTGAATATAGTCTACCTGACCTTCCAATCTAGTTGGATGGGAGTGTCCTGCCCCACACTCACCACCGCCTCTTACGAAATCTCAACAATGAATTTTGAGCGCTCTACCATGACTATCCATGCAAAGCTACACCAGAAAATGAAACCAGAAGATGGAAAAAAACATGCCAAAGTGAGTTGACATTTAAAGGACTTCCACCACCAAGGCTTGCCACACTTACCACACTATGCAATTGTAATCGTACCCTCCTAAGTTCCTTAGCTCCTTCCACCTGTCCACAATCGTTCATTATGCCATGTCATGGCCTGCCAACTGGGAGATGGTCTATATCAAACCCTGATTACCTACAGATCATCTCATTATTTTTTGTAGCCACCAGTTCCAGAGGCACATATTGGCTTAAAAGTATTTATTATATGTCCTTTCATCACCCTGCAGACTTGAACGAAATGCCAAAAGGGCACTCAGTGAATAGACAGCCAGCTGCCCAACTCGTATGCCCACTCATATGGGTTGAAAACACTATTTTCCATGTTGTCAACCACCAACCACTACAAGATTCCAACCAGTCACATTATCCATTGAAAGAAAATCAATCCATCTTGTCACCTAAGCCAAATTGTAAGTTGTAGTCCAAGTGTTGATAGTTGTAGTCTCTCCACATCCTTGTTGTGGAGAGATGCCCCCCCAACCACCCACGTAGAAGATTCATTATTTAGTCCTCTCATTTTTCAAATATTAGTTGGTTGGGAAGCTAAGGGAAATAAAATTTCTTTTGCACAATTCATCTAGTGAGAAACTTCTTTTTAGTTTAAGTTGGGTTTTCTAAGCAAGGAGTGAAACTAGTGTAGCTTATATAAGCTTTTCTCTTTATGAAAAAATATTTGTTAACTTTAGTATATATGAATATAAATTTTCTATATAATAATTTTCACATGTTTTATGGTGATTGTGTCCTCTTATCACTATTTATTTCCAAATATGAACATTTTTATTATGACTTTTGAATATATAGTATTATATATATATAGCACAAAATATTCAATGTGTTGATTTCAACTAGATTTATTATAGAAACTAACAAGATGTACCATAATATGGAAGACAATGATGATATTTTTGTCATGTGTTGTAAAAGAAAAAATCTGAATGAGGTAAATGATAGGATATATCATGATATGGTAGACCATGACGACATAATTTCCATGAAATTTCCCAAGTATTGATGCACAAATACTAGTAAAATAAGAAAAGAAAAAAAAAAGGCAAGAAAATAAATATGCATAAATAAGGAAATGAAAAGAAAAAACAAGATTTATCCCTAATCAAGATAAAAATCATATTTGGAAGGTGATGATCATATAATTTTTAATTTTTGAATGATATATCGTGAGAACAATGTAAGGATTGGGAACAATAAATCTAAATGATGATGTAATAATTGGTTGAAACTAACCAAGTGTTGGATTTTAGCATAACTAAGGATAAGACATTGTAGACACACAAAATTAGCATTATGCATAATCATATTCCATTCAACAAATAAATCAAGTTTATTTATCAATCTCCTAAAGCAATCAACTTAAGTCAAATAAATCAAACTTGATCCTATCATCATCCCTTTAATTAAATAAATCGGGACTTTATTTAATTGAAATCCAATTCATTCATCTCACTTTGATTTGATTTAAATCCCTAAATCATGTCAAATTGGTCAAAACATCCTAATCATCATTAATTTAATCTAACCATGATTAAATGCTAATCTTACCCACTTGCATTCTCTAGATTTAGCCACTTGCACAAATAAATCAATTTATTGATTTATTAAAACTCTCATTTTCACTCAACATGGCCCTCAAATTTGAAAATCATGACAAGTTGATTTGTCCCTCCAACATTGCATTTATTGCTCTTTTTCTTGTCCCCCTCTCAACATTTATTTCCAAATTTGAATTCAAATTCTCCCTCTCATGAGAACTCTTCCCAAATTTTGCACATCCATTGGCCAATCACCACTTGACAAGTGTCCTTTCATTTGTCCAATCTTAGTCCCACATTGGTCTCTCTTCAACACTTAGCATTTTGAAAATCCTTAAATAGAAGCTTCAACTTTGAGCAAATCCTCCACAATCTCCACAACTTGATGCAAGGTCATTCTCTTTGAGAACTGATCTTGTCCATTTATCATCTCCATATCCATAGCAATTTCATCACTAGCTTATCAATCAAGGATTGGGAAAGGGCTTCTTTCCGTAGAAGTACCAATCCACTATGGGATAGGATTAATGTCATATTTTTATATGATTTTATTTGGTTTCCATTGTTTCATTTATGGCATGATTAACATGGCTTATTATTCCATAGGGATGTTGAAATGTTGCTTTATTTTAAACTAACCATTTGCATATTTCAGCAACCACATTCTGGCGCTAGAGGGAGGGGACCACCCGTATTTTTATTTTTTTTTATTTTTATTTTTTTTATTTGAAACTACAAATGTTTCATTGTTCATAACTTTGTTGGTTTTTTCTAAAATTTCCTACTTCACCACTATTTCCGTGAGATCTTTAGTTCATCATTTTGCATACGAGGACATAATGTTTTGTTGCAAGTTAGTCTCAGACTTTATCAGACATGCTATGCTATATTTTATTTTATCCTATTTTAGAACTTGTTCAAGTTTATCAAACATGGCATTTCTGTAGTTTTGTTTTGCTTTCAGGTTATGGATGTGTTTTTTAATGGCAAACTATTTTTGGTCAATCTTCTCTTGGCTGGACAACTTTGTGAGTGCTAAAGAATAGGTTTAGGCATGAGCGTTGTATGGTATGTTTGCATATATTCTCTTGGACACCACTGGTATTGTAGTTTCAGCTTGATTAAAGGGCGTAGATGTCATTTGAACTTAATACTATCTCTTGTAACAGCTTATTTTGAACTGTGAATATTCAACGTGAGACATATTATTAGTGCATAGCATTCATTTCATTCCTGATAAACCTCTTCTTATTGCTACGACTTAGTTTGAGGTAAATCATGGGGTCTATGGTAGATGGCGTGAGCTTTCATGGTAACATCTGCTGACTGTGTGAGTGTGTTTGAGGCAAAACATAAGTCCATTTACCCTAGTGTAAGCCTTATTTCATCTTGCAAGGCACTACTACGACTATACGTGTGGGTCTGAAAGTGTATGCTGCTCATCTGGAGGCCTTTCTGTCAATGGTTTGTGTGCCTTCTCTGTGAACCCGCATCTATCTGATGCATATCCTGCAATCAATGTATTCCCTGAGCTAACGTGCTTTTCTCAGGCATTATTTTAAATAGTCTGCGTGTTGTTCTATGCTCTCATTTGTGCCCAGGTAGGGAGGATGCTAGCAAAGGTTGTGGGATTCGGTCCTACACCTGCCAATGACATTTACATTAAATCCATTTGGTGCTTATCTTGCAAACGCTGCATTCCATGAGATGACATTTATTTAATGGTTTGGTCTACCCTAGTCTTGTCATTCTTTATAGTGTCATGATTTGTTACTCCAGTTGATAGAGATCTTGCAGTTTAGGGGCGACTCGTTTCATCCTTCTGAATTTTCTTACGAATTTGGATGGTCATCAATACTTCTCAAGATTTATAAATCCCTTTTTGCACAGGCAGAGAGTACATTGGATAAGGTTGAGGAATTCAGCTTCACGCCTGCAAATGGCATTGACTTATAGTTTCTTTTTTGTCCCACGCAAGAAGGTGAGGGGATAGACCCCAGGGTTGCCAAGCAAGACAAGAAGAAGCATCTTGGCGCGCTCACACAGGCATGCAGCACAAACATTTTCTGACCCCAAAGGTCGCACTCACAAATGGATATAGTGTAACCGATGTTTGTTATTACTTTAGGCAGTGCACACATGGTAAAAGTAGTTTGTTAAAAGTTTCTAACACCTTTTTTTTCAACGAACCCATTTTGTGCACATCCCGCAATCAATGCATTCCATAAGCTAACATCTCTTTTTCTTTTTGTCCAACAGTCTATGTTCCTGTTCAATATTTCCACGATGGACATATAGAAAAGTACCTTCTACATCGTGATCCACTAGCAAAATTTGTAGAGTACTGTCACACACCTACCATTCTATTAAGTCAAGTGTTATCAATACTCATAAAAAATATTGTCTGGATACTTGGGTGCATAGGAAATAGGCCACTGAAAGGCTCCAGCACCAACCCCCATGCTGATATTTGAAATCAAGTTTTATAAATTTGTGTCATCTCTAAATTCGTTGGTTGTTGTGCAAATGACTAGCAAAGATCCTACAGCTGTCGCATTCCTGTGATATTGTTGGGTGATCTTCCCGAAGTTTCAAAGTGATAGGTCGAGGTAGTGTCTGATGGAGATGAAATAAACAAAAGATAAATGTATTATGGAGTCTGGCTTGAAGGAGTTATCAATATTTATATTTCACAACCTGTCAAATCATTTTGATGTGAGGTAACCCATAGTCCTCAAAGCTAGCACTCCTCCGACGTGCTACTCAACTAACACCCATCCCTCATAATCAAAGATTAAATGTAATAGAATTTATTTGCAGGCAGGATCTATATTGACTTATGGAGAAGATAGCATGACATCGATGGAGTCAAAGCCATAGATATGGCATTAAATACCAAGGCATTTATTTGGTGAAATCACTCATTCATGGTTTACATGCATTTTCTTGAGTGATGTCACTCATTTATGACTTTCTATATGGCTGAGTGGAGGATATTTCAAATCTTACTTTAGTCACATCAATTCTTCACCAATCCACATTAATTTTTTTGATTTTGAAATGTTAGGAGAGGAGGCTTTAAGAGGTGATGGCAAAATGTCTATTTTTAACTAAAATTCTGTGACAAGTGAAATTATTACTAATGCCTCATTTATTAGTTCAAAATCATTGATCTTTTTAGTCAAAATTGTTCCATTGTTTAAAGTTAAAATGAATTTAATGTTTTAATTCTCACATGATTGTTTTTTCTTTTTAGGAAAGTGATGAAAGAAAAGCAAAAGGGTAAAGGTGAAATCAACATTGGAATCAAGCGTTGGAGTTGAGTGAAAACGAAAGCAAAGTTGGAGTTGAAGAATTGAGCATCAAATTTGAAACTCACAAAGCATTTTTTAATGCTTAAGGGCTTCCATTTCATGCTTTAAATTTTGGTTTTAAGCCAACTAGGTCATTGTATTTTTTTATTTTTTTTCAAAGTTGGATTAAAATTGAACTTAAAAACTCACTAGTTTTCTTTTTGGGTTCTAAAATTGAAGGCAATCTTCACACTCAAGTTTCGTGCTTTAAAATAAATTCATCATTGCTTTGAAGGCTAAAACAAAAAAGTGCTTGATTTGTGTGATTTTTTCTTTAGTTCATTTTGAGTGCATATCCTCTCCCCTTGTGCTTCGTGCAATCTAGGGTGCAAGAGAAACAATCAAAATGCATTTTATTGCTTTGAGTCACCTTTAGAGGGGCTTGCCTAAGAGACGCATCCGAAAGGAGAACTCCAAGGTGACTCCAACCATTTTTTCATTCGGGCCGGTATATAAATGGATAAGACTAAGATGTCAAGTCCTCATGGTATGTAGGCCTTAGCCATACAGTGTCTTTCAAAATGGGGTACTACCGTAAAACGTATAAGAGCCCCTAGTAGGATTGATTAAAGCCTTTAGTGGCTTGTTGGACGCTCGCAAGGTGCCATGTCCCCGATGTTGTGTCATTAATAACCTTGTTTAGAGCAGCCATCTAGTCCATCCAATGAGTTTATCAAAGTGGTGCATTGGAACTTAGCTTCCAAGAAGTTACTTGCCATGTTCGATCTTGGTTGAAATATAGAGGTTAAGAATTCATTCTTAACATGCCTTTATATTTTATCCTTGGTTGCATGTAAAATCATCTCTTCTACTATGAATGGCATAAGGCAAGCCCACCAAGAAAAACATACCAATTGAGCTAGGATGTTACATTGCTTGTTTGAAAACACAGTGTGTTTATCGAAAACATTGGAAAACCAACATTCAACATCATCATCAAAATTTCAAACCCCTTACTTAGAGCAAATACCTTTGAAAAAACCTAAGAACTATTGCTTACCCTTGGGATTATGTCCTTAGAGGTTTCTAAGTAATTGGGTTTACATCTTAATTTGCTCTTACAAAGGTCAACATTAGGCAACCCTTATCCTAATTTCTTGGAACTTCCACATAGCACTTTGTGGGACCAAAAGAAATAGTTACATTGGACATTTAGTTTGAAACCTAATCAAGAAGTGTGTTTGTGGTAAAAATTAATCATTAAGAAAAGATAACAAATTGGACCCCACACATGTGCTTGATATCTTTTGGTCATATTGGTCATTTGATTCCTCTTAGAGAAAAGTGTGTTCTTCAATACCTTGGCCTAGTAAACAAAGTCTCTCTAAGTCTCTTAGGATCAAATCAAACACTTCATCCATCTCAAAAATTTATCAAAATTCATCCATGCAAACAACTTTAGATCTTTGGAAACATCATTCTAGACTTGGGTAAATCATCCTTAAATCAAATCAAAGTCATTTGTTTAATTAGGTGTGTGGGAATGCATCCTTTCTCATACATTTGATTAAATCAACCATCCTTTTACCAAGTTCATCTTAAGATCACATCCAACATCTTAGGGTTTACAAGTTCACTATCCAAATCGACCAATCAAAATCAAACCCTAAGTCTAGCATTGATCCAAAGTCCCTAAACATTCAACACTCATAATTTACATATTTCATCCTCCATCTCATCATTGGTCCTAAGAACCTTAGAGGTCACTTTTGCAACAAGGTCAAAACACAAGGAGAACATGGAATACAAACTTGTTCCATACATCTCGACTAATCCAAATCAATTGAATCTTCAAAGCCTTACAATTTTGATTGATTATCAAAACTCACACTTATACAATCCATACATGGGACCATTAGCTTCGACAAATGTCAATAGAACAACAAGTGTGAGTATGCCCAAATCAAAAATTGGAACGCATTTCCCGATGGTAAATCCAAGCCCAAACCTACAATTCTATCAATCGAAATGCATGAACCTTGAAATGAACAATGGCATCCCACTAAATCCCTACATGCCAAAGGAGAACGTACCAAGTACAAGTTTTTGAAACATGAATCCGGAAAACTTTGGGATAGATACATTTGCAAATCATACGAATATTCCAAACATGAACAATGGTCAATTTCAACCTATCATGCCAAATCTAAGTGTCATCGCAAATCACAATATTGTCCAAAATCAAACACAACTACACACTCCAAATTTGCTTAAACAAGAGCCAAATCAACTATATCAAGGGAGTCAAGATCGAAATCAAGAACAAATTTGGCAAGATCAAATTGCTACACTTTCCAAAATAGTTGAGTCATTGTGCCAAGGGAAATCTCCACCACCATTACCAACATCATTCCTTGGTTTAGGGCTTCCCCCTTTACCTAGCACCAATCACTCCATCCAAATCAATCCAAATAACACCAATAAAGCCATCACATCAAATCCTTTGAATATGCCACCAACATCACACCAACAGATGGTATCCAATCAAGCAACAATGATGATCCCAACCAATCAAAGTATGGTCTCCCAAGGGCCTATCACCTCATTCATCCCAATCATCCCTATCATTCCAAACACCACCCCCATGATCGCTCCAAGCGTATCTCAACAACTTGGAACTACATCCAACATGATTCCAAATACACCACCAGTACCGCCAAAACCAAGTGCAATAAGTCAATATCGTAGCATCGCACTAAAAACACATCAAGCCTACCAATAAGCACTTCAACAATCTCAAGCTACCAAAAAACACAAGCACAAACACAAAAAATGATAAATGTTGAGGACAATCAAGATCAATCCATCATTGAACACCTTGAAGCTATGTCTACTTCATCCAATGATCAAAATGACATATGTCAAGAGTCACTTTTGAATCACGATCAAAATCCACCAACAAAACTCGACAATGAGCCAATTCAAGAAATATCAACATCACTTGACTCTATGGTCGAAGACATTCACAATCTCTCCATCGCAATTGTCGAAAACAATGATCAAAACTTCTCCATCGAGGAGCACATTGAGGATGTATCTACACAATCAAATGATCAACTCACCATACATCAAGAGCCACGTTTTAGTGATCTCTTTCAAGGAGTGTTAGGATTATTTGATCCTATTGACATAATGCACGATCCATTGAACTATGATCATGTTGTAAATGTCTCTACATCGCCTTATGAGTTAGGAGACATATCTCAAGAATTTACCCCAAAGCATGATCAAAATCTTTCACCAAGGTCTAGCAATGGTCTTTTCCAAGACATGTTAACCCCCTTCAACCTCATGGTTATAGATACTAAAGGAACCCTAAACTCGACACTTGACAATATTGAACCACTTACCATGTCTAATGATGACATCCAAGAACCCTTTGTAAGCAATCCATCCTTTGAAACTGACCCATGTCAAAAACTTGATCCAAGGCATGTCGAAAGCAACTCCAAAATCATTGAAGATCAAGAATTTGTATCATCAAGATACTACAATAATCTAATGGAAACTCTCCTATCTATGCAAGATGATCATATCCACATAGCACATACTCCTCCATCTACCCATGAGATGCTTTCTATGGATGGACACGTAGATGATCTTCATCTAGAACAAAATTTTGTTACACAAAAAGAGCAAATTATCAACTCCGATAGTCAAACTGAGTTATCAACGTCAGGATCAAATATATCTTGAATTCAGATCGAGGACATTAGGTATGTGGATGTCCAACATTATCCGCTCAAGGAAACAAGTCAGATAGAACAAGATATTCTAGAGTTAGCAGAGCAGCAAATGGAAATAACGTCACCTACAGTGGTCATTTATCAGAGAATTCATTCTAAACAAAAGCTCCGGAACAAGCAGAATCAAAGCATGAAGGTACTACTACCACCATACTAGGGGCAACTTTGTCTCAAGAAAATTTCAACATAGGGAGCATGAAGAATCCTTCTGATGAAACTGATGCCAATACTCCAACTAGCCATGTCATGAATCTTCATCCACCCATCACCCCATCCACGAATTGGGACCAACGTCAAAAGGAAGATTTGAATCAAAGTATGAAGAACGTTATCAAAGAAAAAGAAGTTGAGAAGCATAATGGACAAATCAAATACAAATGGATACCAAAGAAATATCATCCCTATCAAACTCCATTAGTCAAAGAAATTGTGGGGAAAAATAAAAGAGGGAAAATTATCCATCAAAGACGTCCACAAAAGAAAAAGCAAGCTTTTCAAGCGACGTACAAATTATATAAGTAGTTGGTCCTAATTCGACGCACACTTTCACATCCACCCATCATTGCTCATCTTCCCAAGTTTGGAGAGTTAAAAATTCCAAGCTGTCAACCAATCCATCTCATATCCCTAAACACACTCCATCCACGCCTCCACGCATAATATCCAATTCTCACATTGACCATGTATTGGCAATGACCCTTCATCATAAGGATTCAGAAGGCACTCTATCACGATGTACGTACAGAGACAAAGTTAACTCTGGTATCAATGAAGCAGATCACAAATCCCAAAAGTTGCATTCAAGTGCACGTATCTTAGCAAAGCAACTTCTTCAAGCAGGATATTGATGGCACATTATGATAGGGGCATCTACATTAGAAACACCTCATGATTTAGCATGAGTTTAAAATCTTTCGAAAAAAAATTTTAAAAAAAAAGCAAAAAATCCAAAAAAATAAAAAAAAGGATTGAAAATAGTAAAGATAAAAATTGTCCTCTAGTGAAAACCGCATGTGCGGCACTTTGGGCAAGACCATGTTGAAAACCTGGCAAACAGACATCATGTGTAGAATCGAGCATCTATGTGTGCCACTTTAGGAGAAAGCATCTCATCCAATCCGTAATAAATCCAACATTTCATCCATCTTATCCATAATAAATCCATGCATCCATGAACCATTTATCCAATCCATTTGCATATATCTGCATCCATCATCCAAGTTACCTTGATCTTGATGAAAGTCTAGGGAACACTTTACGCTTGCTTATGGTAAACATCTTAACACAGGTCATTTTCATTAAATCCTATCCTATGCAGTATTATCTGAGCCATGAAGCATTATCCAATGAGCATTCATTATCCGAACACCTTATCTTATCACAAGATAATCCATATCCATCCATCGCATTCCATACATTGCTAGACACTGGCGGCAGATATGTACATCTTGCTTCAAGAATAAATCTTGGTCTATGTCCTCCAACTTATGTGGTGATTTGAACATTGGAAAATGTGAAACCAAATTAGTCAAGCATTTGTGAGCAAAAGTCCAAATCACTAGCCCATGGCATATTTTGACGAGAAGACATTCCTTATCAAGCTTCATCTTTCATTGAACATCAATCAAAACAATCAATATCAATCGCATCTAATTTGCACTTCAAACATCACATTAAATCATTCGAACAACTTTTGATTCCAAATCAAGCTTCATCAATCATGATCAATCAAATCCAATCAAAAAATCATCATTGCGGGATATCATTCCCAATCCTTGTGTTGCTTAACACTATCCTTGCATTGTTGTGTGTCCTCAACAATGTTATCGTCATCAATCCTAATCAATCCAGTCCTTACATTGTTGTGTATCCTCAACAATGTTATCATCATCATCAATCCATCAATTCAATCCATCAACCTTAGCTTGGTCTTCAAAAAAATCCCAAATGGATCACTGATATCATGTCCATATCTAAATCATCAAAATCATGCCAAAAATCCAAAAAACATCCAAAACATGTCAAAAATCCAAAAAAAATTCATAAAATAGAAAACATCAAAAACATTGGAATCCGAACTACGTCGTCTTTGAGCTTAAATGTAGGCAAGGCTAAATCTTCTATCAGCCCCCGAGACATCAAAATCCAAAAACATTCGAAAAACATCAAAACCCAAAAACATTAAAAAAACACAAAAGTCCAAAAACATTCGAAATAACATCAAAATCCAAAAACATTCATAAAATCTCATAAAAGCCCAAAACATTTGAAAAAATCAAAATCAAAATATTTGTAAAATCTCAAAAACACCAAAAAAAACAGCCTCAAAACATTTCAAAACGTCAAAAACATCCAAATATTTGAAAAAAAATCCATCCATCCCATCTCGCTTGCACTCGCAATAATCAATCATCCATAATAAATGGATCGACACCTTCATCCTTTGACAACACAAATAGAAACAACCATAGCAGTCAGCAAAAGCAAGCTTCAATCGTAAAATCAAAATCGAAATAACAAACCATTAAATGCAAAATCAAAATCTTGATCATTTTCAAACATGTTAGTCAACCTTATATCAATAGCCTATCAATCAACTTATCAAACCATCATCATCCTATACAATGCATGTCCTAGGATATATCGTTCCGACAATGGCCATCATTTTGGATATCACCTCAGATTCTTATCCTATCAAAACACATCCCTTTGGCTAGAGGTATGAAGAAAATTGGCTTGTTTGTGTACTTGGTCTTTTTTCTTTTGATTTATCTTATTGCGCTCATTCCAAAGACCTCTCGATGATATCCGAACGAAGGATTTAGAGAGATAGGAATGGGGCAATGATCATTATTTTTATCTATTGTGCTTGTTGGACGTTCTTGTAAAATAACTTCGCAAATACTTGCTTTGTTAGGTACATCCTAGCAAGGTTTTTGTATGTCAAGTGTGAACAAGAATACTCCTATCTGTTTGTTGAGTCAAAGTCCATTGCACTAGGTACAACGCCATCTTGGTTCTTTATACCTTGATGCATCGTATCTATGTGTATAATCAAACATAAGGTAAGTAGCCCTTTTAAAATCCCAATCCTTGATAAGTAAATCATCATCATTCATCATCTATCTATCATTTATCATCACCATCATCATCTCTAATAAATTCTTGTCAGATCATGGACTTGTGGGATCCTCTTGTCATCATCTCATTTCCGCACTAACATCATCATCACCAATGCATCCACCATGCATCCATCATGCATCTACAAACCATTAGTAGTCTACATATCATCTCATACAACATATCATCATCATAATATAGATCTGTTAGTCTCAGCATACCACATATCATCCATATCATACATCATAGGAAACATCGATCATTTCACATGCATTGCATAATCATCATCATAATATAGATCTGTTAGTCTAAGCATCTGCATAAATCATCCATTGCATAATCATAGCATATCACATCATCCATGTCATCCATCATCACATCATATCATCATCTAGGTTGTTTAAAATAATATAGATTTGTTATTCTAAGCATCTTAAAATCATCTCATTTGCATCATCATCCATAACCATCCATTTTGAACCTCTTTATCGTGAGATCGACCTTCAAATTGAATCTTTTCACTTGATCACTCAAGGGGGTAATGTACCAGTGTACTTCTTTCCGCTGGGGCATCCGAAAAAATTAGAAAATTTTTAAATTTCAATCGCAGCAAGTTTATTCTTTGAACTAACGCAACAAGTACATTGCTTCAAAGAGGGGCAAAATGTAGACACGTAAAATTAGCATTATGCATGATCATGTTCCATTCAACAAATAAATCAAGTTTATTTATCAATCTCCTAAAGCAATCAACTTAAATCAAATAAATCAAACTTGATCCTATCATCATGCTTTTAATTAAATAAATCAGGACTTTATTTAATTGAAATCCAATTCATTCATCTCACTTTGATTTGATTTAAATCCCTAAATCATGTCAAATTGGTAAAAACATCATATTCATCATTAATTTAATCTAACCATGATTAAATGCTAATCTTACCCACTTGCATTCTCTAGATTTAGCCATTTGCACAAATAAATCAATTTATTGATTTATTAAAACTCTCATTTTCACTCAATATGGCCCTCAAATTTGAAAATCATGACAAGTTGATTTGTCCCTCCAACATTGCATTTATTGCTCTTTTTCTTGTCCCCCTCTCAGCATTTATTGCCAAATTTGAATTCAAATTCTCCCTCTCATGGGCACTCTTCCCAAATTTTGCACATCCATTGGCCAATCACCACTTGACAAGTGTCTTTCTTTCATTTGTCCAATCTTAGTCCCACATTGGTCTCTCTTCAACACTTAGCATTTTGAAAATCCTTAAATAGAAGCTTCAACTTTGAGCAAATCCTCCACAATCTCCACAACTTGATGCAAAGTCATTCTCTTTGAGAACTGATCTTGTCCATTTATCATCTCCATATCCATAGCAATTTCATCACTAGCTTATCAATCAAGGATTGGGAAAGGGCTTCTTTCCATAGAAGCACCAATCCACTATGGAATAGGATTAATGTCATGTTTTTATATGCTTTTATTTGGTTTCCATTGTTTCATTTATGGCATGATTAACATGGCTTATTATTCCATAGGGATGTTGAAATGTTGCTTTATTTTAAACTATTTACATTTGCAGATTTCAGCAACCACAAACATATATATGCTTTTAGATGTGTGTTAGAATTTATAGGTGATATTTTTGGAAGTTTAAGGAGATTGTCAATAATATGGTTGTTGGCAACATAAGCATGAGCATATGCAGTATTGTCATTGATGTCAACATTGTGGTTTGATGAGAAGATTGATGTATAGTTGGTTGGTAAGGCATGAGTGAGCATGGAGATGGTATTCCAGCATAAAGATGCATATGGTTTTCTTTGGTGAAGAACAGATGGATTGATTGTTTGGCTAAGTGTTCGAACATAGTTTTTAGTGTATAGAGCATCAATTTTTTGGTTCGTGTTGGTTCATCTTGAGGTATTTTTATCTACAATTTTAAGACAATTTTGGTGTGTTTATGAGGACCTTAAGTCCAAATTTTCATGTCTTTATGTTCACTGGTGAAAAATTTATAGTTGACAATATATCAGGTTTGGCAGTGACAATGTTGCCAGTGCAGAGTACCTGTTTGGAATGGTTTGCATTCCACCAAGAAATAAAATTTGGTTATGCATATTTTTAGAAGTATTTATAGGTGTTAGAAGAGTATGTAGTGTGTGGCATGTATTTTGAGGTCCGCATGTCAATTTTTGGATAATCAATTGGTGCATTTTGGTGTTGTTCATCAGCGGTGTCGACCTAATATGTTTGGGATCATGAGGAGTTAAAGAAAGTATTGATGAGTTATGTGAAGCTATTATAGGTCCATGCCAACCTATTTGATGTATTACAAGTTTTGAATCAAGGCGTGAAGTGTGTATGTTTGATCTTGATCCAACAAGTTATTGTTTTGAATGTTACATCTAATTAGGCTGACCTAATTGAGGTTGTAGGTGTTTGTGGGTATAATGGGTATAAGTGTAAGATCATTTTGATCTTGGAGTGTGGTGAGGATGGATGATTAAGTGGTGTGTTTGAATTCCAATCAAGTAGAGCAAGTGAATGCAAAGTATAGTAGAGTGTTAGAATAGAGTAACATGAAGTGTGTTGATTCAGTATTTTGAGCTTTAGTGGAACTATTTTTCTTGCATATTGTAGATGCATTTGTAGCAGTTCAAATCTTGGCAGTGAGCCACCCCTCTCTTTTGTTTCTCTTATTCTCTAGACAGTGATTCCACCGAACAGTGTTTCCACTTCGTAGTGAGTCTTTCTATAAAATCTTATAGTCGGTTATAATATATTGTGAGCTAATCATCACCATGGTTTTTCCCTTTTGGGGTTTTCCACATAAAAATTTGGTGTTCATGTGTTATGTGATTTGATGATTGTTTTATGGTTTTTTTCCTTACTACAAATTGAATATGATTCTTGAAATAAATGTTTAAATGGTTAAGTGGTTTTAGAGAATATTGATTCACCCCCCTCTCAGCATTTTGAATGTTCAACAATTGGTATCAGAGAAAGGTTCCTTCAATTGGCTTAATCGCTAAGGTAGATCTTGCAGTTGAACACATGGCTACTAGGAGATATCCTACTCCTCTAGAAGAAATTTCCCTCGTAGGATTTACTAAAGAAGATTGCATTATTGAAATTTGAGTTTGTATGCAAAAGTTATGAGCATTTGAAAATCACAAATGAAGCATGTATTTTGAGGAATTTTACCTAATGATGAAAGCCAAATATTCATTTTGACCTAGTCCACATCATAGAACTCCAAGCTAGCTTTTACAAAAAAAAATCAAAAATTCAATCAGCACATCAAACGTTAAAAATGTGTGTTTATGGATTTGCAAGTAAGAGGGGGGGTTTATCTAGCCCCTAGGACACTTGCTTCAAGTCGTTGAGAATCTCCTTGGGCTTGGAGAAGACCAAGGATTGGATGTGCGAGGGTAGCTCTTGGTCGATGTGACCAGGAGCTAAGTGCTCATTAGAAAAGCATCAAAAAGGAAAACCATAGTTTTCTAAACAAGGCAGTTTTGTATTGAGTTGCATGGCTTTCAATATAAAAAACGGTGGTTTTAGATGAGACATTTGTGGTTTTTGCTAGAAAATGGTGGTTTTAGATGGGGCATGCATGTTTATGGCTAGAAAAAGGGTCCTTTTATAGAATGCATGGTTTTCAATATAAAGAAGGGTGGTTGTAATGGGAAATGTGTGTTTTTGGCTAGAAAAATTATGGTTTTAACAAAATAGCAGGTTGATTTGAGAGTAAGGGCATAGTTTTAATAGAATAACAAGTTCTTTTGACATAGAAATGATAGTTTAAGGGGGGAAATGTGGATTTCAACATAAAAATGGTGGTTTTGAGGGATAAATGCATGGTTTTGACACAAACATGATGGCAGTTTTTCATGATTTTACATAGAAACAGTGGTTTTAATAAAAAAATGTTAAATTTTAGAGTAATAAAAATAAGATAAATTATATATCAAAAATCATCTCTCAATCTATTAAAACACAACCATGAGGTCAGTTTCACAATACTTTACTCCTACAAAAGGTTGATCTTCAAGACCCCCTTAGAAAAGAACTCATCTTTAAAATTAAACATAAAATCTCACAAGTATAAGTGAGATATTTCAATTCACGTCAAATTCACCAAAATGCATGCATGCAAATGAAATAAATGAAATAGTATTAAAATCAAACCAATTCAACACTCAAATTTCACATGTAGACCTCAAATTGAGTGGAATGTAAAGTTTTTCTCATTTGTGATTTGGGTGCTCAATTCACTAGCATAACATTAGCATTCTCTAGTTATGAAATTGACAGAACTTGGATACAAAATGAATGCTTGATGATCATATTGATTATGTGATAAATGATGTAAAATGGATTTGATTTGTAGATTTGTAAAAGAATTTGATGAATGACTAGAATTCAATTTGAAAATAGACAAGGAGGAAATGTGGCATGCATGGAAGAGTTGCATGTTATTTAAATTTTAATTAAAATAATTATATTTTATCAACTCAATTTGATTGGGGAGAAGAGATGTGATTGATTACTCAACTGCTTGCATGGGAGTTAATCGAGTGTGTGAAAGAAATAAGGGGAGTTGACTATTGCATAGAATAGTTAATTAATTGCATAGATGAGTGAAGTGGATTTGATTGATGAGTGGTACTGGGAGTAAGTCTGAGTGAATTGATTAGACTAGGTAGTCTACTAGATGAGGTGGAATTAATCGATTGAATTATTGGTTCACACGTGATAGAAATTAAGATTGTTAATTTATTAATAGATAATGTGTTGACGATATTGGCACAGTATGATGTTTAAGTTATGGTGTTGTTTATTCCATAAAGGTTCAAACTCCACCGGGGTGTTATTGTTGAGTGTTTATATTGAGGATGGGGTCCCCTATTTGTGACCTCACCGGTTCATAGATCCAGGTCAAAATCATTTACCCCTTTCAAAAAAATGGATAATGCATGGATAAATGATTAATTAAATGGATAAATATTTGGATAAGTAATGATAGCCAAATTCAATTAAATAACTTAAGAATTATTTAACTAAATTATTAAGCATCAGGAGTCTTAGGTGATAAGGTGATGATGTGTATGTATCCTAGGAGATGATGTGATGGTGTTCGAATGAAATCAAGACTTAGGTTATAATGTGATTAGATGGAAGATAAGAGGACCTAGGAGATGAATGAATGATTTAGGTGATGATTAGATGAAACAAATGATTAGGTAAAGATGACATGTTTTAGGCGTCTACAAATATGAACAAACATGGTTGAAGAAGGGAATTATGGTACCACATTAGTTGTTACTAATCCACAAATGACTTTAAGGACAACGAATCTAGAAGCATTTTTACAAGTTAAATAAAAGTATTATGTCATTATATCTCATAATTAAAAAAATTATGAGTGGCTTTAAATGACTACTGAGTACTCTAATTGTATCACTTAAATGACTACAATTAAGAAGGTTTAAGAATCCCTTGTATCACACCATTGTCAACTACTTGTGCATCTCTTACATGTATTGCTTGATGTTTCATTCAACTTATTACAAAATGGTTAAATCAAACAAATTGAGAAAGCCTCAAGGATTCCTCATTGCCTTAGAAAGTTCTAACAATGCTTCTAAGCACCACCAAGTTTTATGTTTGCAAGTACAAACATAACAAACACTTTCTTGTAGGTACTAAAACCTTGAAGATTAAAAGATCAAATCCATCCAAAAAGATCAAGGCCACCATTAGGAGGTTTAGGGCCACCTTTGATCTAAGCCTCTACACATTTCCTAATTTCACATAATACATTTGTCACAATCATCTATTATAAAATCCAATCTCATATTCCAATTATCAAATCTCTACAACAACAAAACCAATACTTCCTCCAAAATCTAGGTACACATTATTTTCAATTAATTTATCTATATTTCAATTCCAAATTCATCAAATTCATGTGCACATCTAGACTCGACTCTTTTGTTTAAATTAATTGTTGAATTAATTAAAATCAATCAATTGGCCTAGATATTAAATAAAAGGTATTTTTTTATCTCTACACCTTACCATAATAATTGATGGGATGTATTGCTACAAGTTGGACCTCATTACTTTTGACCTTAAACTTTATGATGTGAAGTGCTTTTGGATTTGTTCTTTCACCAAGTCTTGAGGAAGAAAATCAAGGACTAAATTACAAATGTAAACAATACACATGTAGTTGTATTTCTATCTCTATACAATTGTTAAGAGTATATTTATGTGTGTTGATACCATTTACTTCTACTCTTAAGTTTTAGGTTGAACCACAATCACCTAATAGAATAAGTGCATTTCTACAAGATGAACTTCATTTACATCCTTTTCTTGAGATATATGATGTTAGGTGCCTTTGAATTTTTTCTTCTAACAAGTCTTGAGAAAAATGATCAAGGCCCAAGTAGCATATGGTAATAAAGAATTTTTATTTGTAGAATTAATCTTCTTCAATAGGATAATATTATTGCAATGGCTAATGGAGGGTGACCCTCATAGATGTTATAAACATTGTTGCAATATATTTGGAATTTTGGTGATCTTATTTACACTTAGCTTCTAATCTTTTGATAGAATATTGGAGGACATTCTACTACTTGCAAAGGTCAATGATATTTTCAACAAGGAAGTCCTTGGCAAAAATAAATAATGGTATTTAAAGAAGGAATATTAGTGCATAATAATTTTCAATGGATGATAAAGACATTGTCGGATAGATAAATATTAATATGAACACAATCAAAAAAGGGAAATATGGAACCACATTAGTTATTACTAGTCCACTAGAGATCATAAGTTATTACTAGTTCACTATGATCTTATGGAAAATGAATCCAAAAGCATTGACAATTAAGATAGACGTATGATTCATTATATGTGTCAATTCCAAAATTTGAGAGTGCTTTTACATGACTACTTAATCCTATAAATTAATATAGCATTTTCAATTGAGATAACCTTGTCATGCAATAAAATGTTGTGTTAGTTTATCCAACACTATAACCAAACTCAACTTTTACAATAAAGTGCTTGGTTGGTTTACTCAACAATATAACTAAACACAACCTACTCAAATTAGTCTCATTGTCAAATTAGTACTTTGTCTACCCAAGTAAAGATTATCCAAGCAAGTCAAGTTTCCCCAACGACCTTGGCCCCAATCTTCCAAATTCAACTTTAATTGTGATCCCAAGCTAACTCAATATAATGTTACTATCACTTGTCAAAATGCACACCAAAAAAATTTAAGTCATGGACCCAAGTCTTGTATAAAAATGCATTAGTCCTCCATCATTTCAATCATTGTTATATGCCCCATTGATTATCAATCACTCTCACTATCATTCCCTAAAGCCTTTGTCATAGCCATGTCTTTAAATTGGTCATCAAATTAAATCAATTATTGCATAAATAAAATTAAACCCTAATTTGTGTCCACAATCTATTATTTAAGAATTTATTACATCGTCTCAAGAACTTGTTGCGTTAACAACATATGTATACATAGCATGGTGTCCTTCCAACTTCTAATAAAAGTGTTGAATTGATTAATAGGACTTTAATGGAATTAAGTGTGAAAATTCCCTCATATTACACCATTGTCATATATTTACACATTAGTTATATGCATTGTTTGACTACTTCCAACTTATCACAAAATTGTTGAATCTGTCCAATCAAGGAAGCCTTTAACAATTTCTCATTGCCAAGTTAAGTTCCTACAATGCTTCTTGACACCAAGTTTTCCATATGCAATTACATAGGAAAACGCAGGAAAACACTTTCTTGTAGGTACAAAAAAGGTTTGAAGATTAAATGGTTAAGACTGTCATCACAAAGTTCAAGGCTACCCCTACACCTTTCTTCAAAGTGTACAAAATTTCAAATTGCACATAATGCATTCGTCACAATCATCCTTTGTCAAATCCAATCTCAAATTCTAGTCATCAAATCTCTTACCACAACAAAACTAATATTTCCTCGTCATTCTTTTTTTTTATATGTAAATATGATTATATTGATTTGCAAAAAAAATGTTACAAAATCATCCCTTTAGCTGGCAGAGTTTCAGAGAAAGAACACTATCCCCAATACCACCCATAAACCACCCCAGAAACAGACGCAATGAGCCCAAATATATAAAACTAGACACCGTATGAGCATACTACTAGGAATATCACATATATGATAACATGCCATCGCACTGAGACAGACTACCCTACACCTACCATGAATTCTTACACCAAACAAAAAATACCCAGCCACATCTTTGACCATTACCCATCCAGCTCCACACCTTCTACAAGCAGGTACTCCCTGAAATACCAGTGTCAGTCCACCCACCTGATGACTCCAAGAACAAATGGTGCTTCAAGAATATCAACCTGCAGTGTGCCCAACCATGATGCCTACGCAGAGCTTTGCCCTTGATATCCAAGAGAAAGGGATATCATTTAACCCTCACCCTTGATAAAAGTGCCCAATGCATATCTTTGGGGTGAGGGAGTTGCACACCCAATTATGCTATAATGACAACATCCGTGACACCGTCCAACAGATTCTCCCAAACCAGCTTTCTAACCATTAAAAGAGTTGTAGCTTTCGGTAACTCCAAGTCTAGCAACACTGCAAGAAAATGAGCTACAATGTCAACATTTTTGCGCCATCTCTTCGTCGTCATGAATTCCTCTCCCAACAACAGTTGAACATCCTTCAAAACCAATTCATCCCAATCTTTGAAAACAAATTTCAAGCGCCCATACCCAATTTTCCCAAAGAAATCTCATAGCTTTCTCAAGCACAGCAAACATACAGGTGTTTCCATCATCTTTGGTGGAGTGAAATGATAAGCACGGAAGGTTTTAAAGGTGAAAGAGTAACCCACAATCTGTGTGGTCATCCCATCGGCACATAAACCGCAAACACAATGCGTCCTTTAGGCCTGTCAACAAGACAAGTCTTTAATGGAAAGCCAACGGCCACCGATTAAACCTTCATCACCCTTCCTTCTATTAATGGCCTTTGTCGCCACCCTTCAGGACCGCACCAACCAAGCATATGTCATCAGCCACATACCACCTCAACGGTACCAAAATCGAGCCTGCCCGCTTGGCAGACGCAAGTATCTTTCCTCATCATTCTTAGTACACATTCTTTTCAATTAACTTTTCTTTCAATTCCGAATTCATCAAATTTGAATGCAGATCCGGATTCAACTCTTTTATTTAAATTTATCAAATCTTTTCACAACAAATCCATTCTCCCTTGCACATTCTTAGTACGCACTCTTTTCACAATCATCCTTTGTCAAATCCAATCTCAAATTCTAGTCATCAAATCTCTTACAACAACAAAATTAATATTTCCTCATCATTCTTAGTACACATTCTTTTCAATTAATTTTTCTTTCAATTCCAAATTCATCAAATTCAAATGCACGTCTGGATTCAACTCTTTTATTTAAATTTATCAAATCTTTTCTCACAACAAAACCAATCACCCTTGCACATTCTTAGTATTCATTATTTTCAATTAATTCATCTTTCAATTCGAAATTCATCAAGTTGAAATGCGCATCTATATTGAGCTCTTTTATCTAAATTAATTGTTGAACTAATTGAAATAATGAATTTCATTAGCCTAAATACTTCATAAAATGTGTTTTTTCATCTACACAATCCCCTAATAATTGATGGGTTTTTCAACCGGTTAGCTTTATCACTTGTAGTGCTTTCGAATTTTTCCTTTCATCAAGTCTCGGGAAAGCTACTTAAGGCCCAAATAACAGATGCCACCAAATATATACATATTTATTTTTCTATCTTCATACAGTTGGTATGTTATATTTCTTCGCGTTGAATTTCATTTACTTCCATTATTCCGCTTTAGAATGAACCACGATTTTATTACACAACAGCTAGTATGTATTCCTCAAGGTTGAACTGTATAGACATCCTCCTTAATACATATGATGTTAGGTGCCTTTTGATTTGTTCTTTTGACAAGTCATGGAAAATGGAATTTGTTCTTTTGACTAGTCTCCAAGAAAATGCTCAAAGCCCAAATAACAGATGTTGAGCATGCAAATGGCGGCACTGGGTTCTCAAACCCTAGCAATCGCGAGTTCCTCTTTTGGTGACTGTGGGTCTGATGATGGCGACAGCGGGTCTGCTGATGGGGCCACAAGTTAAGGTAACTGATATGTGGAACAACTGTTTTTTTTTTCCCTTTTTTGTTATGGAGGAAGGTGTTGCGGAGGATAAAGGGCGGCTCTAACGACAACGTGGGTATTGTTCTTGGCAATGGCGACTCTGAGGAGGGAATTGAAGATGTGGGTTTCCTTGCTCATGAGGGTTAGGAGCTTGAAGGTGTCGATGTCGTTGAAGAAGATTTGCAAACCTTGGCGGCAAATTTCTCACCTTTTTCCTATGACAGGTCTGGCTCAGATTTCTCGGAGGATGGGATTTCTGAGGATAATGAATGGTTGAGCGATCTGACTGAAGAGGAAGTTGAGCTCCTACTTGATATCCTTTTTGAGGCTCATAGGGAGTTGTGGGGGTGTGAGGTTGTTGGGAAGAAAGTGGAGGAGACCCATAATGGTGCTCCTTTTTTTCGGGTTGCGTAAGGGCTTTCTTATTCACCTGTCTGCGGAGAACCTAGCCCCTATTCAAAAGGATTGCATGTTGCAGAGTGTTAACGAAGTGGAGGATGCTTCCACTCGCGTTGTTCCTACTTCCCATAATCTGTTGGGGGAGGCATATTGCAATTTGCAAAGGAATGAAGGTTTGGTTTGTGATGGTTGTGGTGCTCCTGGGGTGACTGCTTCTCCTCCAGACTGTGGTGTTGGCTAAGTCTCACGAGGTTGTTGTTCACTCACCTCCTATGGTTGTCCCTGCTCCCAAGCCTACAGTTTGGAGGATCTCTGTGTGGAGATCGAAATAGACGTTCCTGACTCTCAACTTGCTAAGTCGTTGGATAGGCTCTCGAGTTCGCTGATTGGGAGATTTAGTGGTAATTATTTTACTTAAAAGATGGGTTCTTAGGGTTTGGTATCTAAGAGGTCAAGTTAAGGTAAGTGATATGTGGAACAATTGTTTTACTTTTTCCTTTTTTTGATATGGAGGATTGCATAAAGATTCTTAATGAACTGATTATTTAGTGGTAATTATTCCAATATCGATTCAGTCAAAAGATGGGTTCTTAGGGTTTAGCATCTAAGAGGTCAAGTCAAGGTAACCGATATGTGGAATAATTATCCCAATATTGATAGTAACTGATATGTGGAACAATTGTTTTCATTTTTTCCTTTTTTGATATGGAGGATTGCATAAAGATTCGTAATGAAGGCCCTTGGTTCCTAGGTTTGAATGGCCTTTATCTCACAAAGTGGTCTTTTGGTTTCAACCCCCAGAATGACTTCAAGTTCCCTATTATTAAAATAATAAATGTAATATTAATGGCCATCTTAGCTCTATTAGGTAACTTAGTTGTTTTTTAGTAATTGCTTACACTTTAGTTTATTTTAAACATATTTTCGTTTTTTAGCTTTAGTCCTCTTTAGTTAACGATTGTTTCTTTTTAGAAACATTGTCTTGTATTTTTCCTTTATAAGGAGCCTTCATCTCCTTTGTAAACATGAAATCATGAATATAATAAATTATTTCATGGTATCAAAGCTCATGTTCGAGCCTGGTTAGCCAATTTTTTTCGAAAGAAATTTTTAAGTCAATTCTTTTTTATTAAAAAAAATGTCGAAATTTTCTGTTAGTGAAGTATTTTTAGGAAGATTTTTTGTGGGGTGGAATTGAAGAGAAAAATCTTGAAGCTCTTCGAGGGTTTTTCATAAAAATTGTGGATTTGTTTATCAGAATCGCATTTTTTTTTAAGTTGAAAATCGTGCATTTTTTTTATTCAATTTTCAAAGGTTTCAAAAGTGAAGGTCCTAATTTCTTACGTTTTTTCTCTTGTGCGCAATTTTCTATGATCAAGCCACGACTTGTTTTGTGACCTCTATTTGCATTTCAAGGCTTTTCTACAAATCGAGGGTCTCAGTTTCTGCACATTGTTTCTTTGCATTTTTGGGTGTCATCTTTGGTATTCACGCGTTTTGCTCTTCTTGAGTTGAAAAACAGTGCCCTTTCTATTGCGACTGCACAAGGGATTGACGCGATTTTTTTTCTTGCAAATTTCTGGCGTCTTCGACGCACACGACCATTTTTTCCTCCAACATTGTGACGCGTTTTTTGAGCTAGTCTTGAACCTCGTTTTTTACTGCATTTGGACACATTTTCTTCACCTTCTTGGCCGCAATTTTGGAGGTTTTGAAGATTCATGTTTCTCATCTTTCTCTTTGCACGTGTTCTTCTTGGTCGCATTTTCCTGCAATTCGAGGGTTTTTTTCCTCCTTCCTAGCCACCCTCTATGTTCATGGATCTTCAAAAAATTGGCTAATGTTTCTTTCTGCTCGTGATTTTTTGTTGTTCGAGGGTTTACAAAAAAATTTTGAAGTTTTCATGGCAATTGGAAGAAAAGAAAAAACATATTATTTTGAGCTAGTTTTGACATTTTTTGGGAAAAATAAAAAATTTGCAAAGAGTCTTTGAAATTTTTTCTATAAAAATTCTCATCTTTCAGACGTTTTTTTTGGAGGATTTTTTTTTCTAAAAGAAAATCTTACTTTCAAAGTTTTTTTAGGGTTTTTCTAAAAAAAATCTTGCAGATTCTTAGTCTCTTTTTCAAACGATTTTTGAAAAATCGGGTGCTGTGCCAACTAATTGTCCAATGTTTTACCAACTGATCACAGAATTACCTTGTTTTTTTTACTTTGGAAAACGGAAGGGATTGCAACTTTGTCCAATGTTATGTTGAAAAGTTTGCAGAGGTTCAATGGAAAGAATTATAACATGTGGAAGTGGAGGATGCTTACCATTTTTGAGTACCAGTGTCTAGATGTACTTGTTTTAGGTACAGAAGTTCATCCCACTATTGTTGAGAAAGATCAAGACAAGTATGATGGAGGTAATAGGGAGACAATTATGCTTCTTAAATTATCAGTCACCGATGAGATGTTACCAAAAATACCATCTAGTAAATCTACTACGAAGATCTGAAAGCATTTAAAAAATCTTCATGAGACCTTAGACAAAGGAAGGGCTTTTTTTTTTAAGAATATGCTCTTTTCTATTATAATGAATGACCTATTTGGGTTCGCTTGCCAAGGTTGCCATTAGAATATTGGAACGAAAAAGTTTTTATAATCATTGCCAATTCTTTTGGGCAATTTTGTGCTACTAACTCTATTACCAAATCAAAAAAAAGTTTGATGTTGGCCAGATTTTACATGTTTGTGGAGAACAAGGTGCTTCCCACTCACTTTATCTCATCTTCCAAATATGATATTTGGGTACAACAAATGGAACTTGGAAGCTATCGTATTATTTGCAATGCTTGTGGGAAAGTGGCCCATGCTACTAGTAGTTTGGCCAATAAGGAACACCAATTCATCTAGAGGAAAAAGGAAGAAACACCTCGTATCATTGAGCAATCTTCTTGCATGGAGGAGCAGATGGTGAAATATAAAGGGAAATCTCTTATAGATATTTACACTTTTACTAAAGTATCGAGGCTGCATTATGAAGCTGCTGGTGTCTTTATGGATCCTCCTTGTAATCGGAAAAAGAGATTAGGAGAGAAGGATCCTTGATCAAAGGTTAACCAACAATATTTAGGCCATTTTTTTAAACCACCCTGATTATGATTTTGTTTTCAACTGTTACGTTATAGGTTCTTTGTTTTGTTTTTAGTTATTTCATTGTTTTTAGTTATTTTGTTTTGTTTTTAGTTATTTCTTTGTAGTGCCTCCTGGTGCACAAAGTTTTATCTTTCTCTTTGTACAAGGGTCGGGGCCCTTTCAAAACCCTGCTTACCTAATCAGAAACAATACCTACTTATTTGTATAATTATATTCCTTCGATAGCTTAAAGCTGTGCAATTGCAAATAGAGGGTAACCCTGTTGATCTTATAAACATGTTGTAGTATATTTGCCATAGCAATGATCTTGTTTATACTTAGCTTGTGATCTTCTGACACAAAAGATTGGAGGGCATTCAGCTGCTTATAGAGGTCGGTGATATTTTCAATAACGAGGATCTTGGCAATAAGGAATAGCAATATTCTTATCAAGAGGGAAAATTGGTGTGTAGGAATTTTCAGGGGATGGTTAAGGCAATGTTACAAACGTGGTGGAAGAAGGGAACTATGGAACCACAGTAATTGTTACAGGTCAACCAGCGATCTTAAAGACAATGAATACAGAAACATTGACAATTAGGATGAAGTTCAAAAATTGTGATTGGCCTTAAATGACTGCTCAGTCCAATAAATCAATGAATAAGTTCGAATTGAGATAAACTTGTTCAATAAAGTGCTTTGTTAATTTACTCACCAGTTCAACTTGTTCTTCCAGTTGGAAACTACAGCATATGTTATAAATAAACACAACATTTATAGACAATAACTCTCCCAGTCCAAGGTAACTATGATGCTCTACCCACTTCCTGCTATTAACTGGGGTAGACACATCTGATTACAATGATTGCAAAAGGAGGCAAAATGGAAATTGGGTATTTCACAAGGCACCTTGACATCTATGCCGAATCCAGCAATAGGCAAGAAGAACCACTCTCGAGGCCAAAGGATTATAATACTGTAAGAACACCCTGCCATATTTGGTAAATTTGTGGACAGTCCCCAAATGAATGTATTAACAGTTGAATGCTCCCCCACCAGAAGGCTCAGAAAAGATGTCACTGTCAGTCTTCGAAGCCTTATTTAGGCAGATGACCCTTTAAAATGGCTGAATAAATTAACCAGTTATAGCTCCAAAAATGTTTAATCGGTACAGAGAACCTGTAAACACAAGGCCTCAACAAGCAACCAATGTCCAGTAACAGATATTGCACTTCTGAAGAATCTTTATATGCAGGGTTGCATTTACAGTTTTCCACAAAGATCAAATTACTACATAAATGCATCAAAATTCAGTAGAAGAGAGATCTCAAACTCTGCAGATCCATTATGAATCTAATTAGTTTTTAAAAAAATATGGATCCTCACTTTAAGTCCATATCTGTAATAGTTTTCAATGACACCAGGTACACTGTCTTAAATTCACAGTAAAACAATTAAGTATCCTATAAAAGACTTTTTAAGAGCCAGCATCCATAGTGTTTAAAGACCAACCTGCTGGTTCAAATATAGGACATGCATTATTCCACAGCTTGAAATATACTTGAAACCAATTAAAGATTCAGAAAACTGATGAGATATGCACATATACACAAAAGGGCATTAAACACCTACCAACACAAGAAGAAATTGCATTCAACATACTAAATCCTCTCAATCACAAGCTCTGGATAGAAGCGGATGCTTTAGTCACCCACCACCACAAAAGAGCTCATCAATAATCAAGTTTGTTACAGCTTGTTACGGCCATGTGCAAGTTAATACCTGTACAAGATTTGCATTAACCAATTGAAATCTCCTAACCATCAAACACAATTACCCAAACCATCTTCTCCATAACAACAGATACAGGAGTACGTGCAACTAAGTTGCATGCCAGGTGCCTTACAATAAACAGCCAAAGAGCTTCACAATAAAATAGAGTACACAGAATTTATTCGTATGACTTCAGCCTTCTACATCATAATATTCCATACTGTTTAAACATCATTGACTTACAGATCAGGTAACACTAGAAGTCACATGGGATTTTCCAGCATCATGAGTACAGCCGTACAGGTTATCTGGGGAATACATCATTACAAACAACTTGACTTTTAACACTTTTTGTCCTGTTTGAAACAAGGACCTATGATTTGTAAGAGCCGGAGATAATCACCAACAAGAACCAAGCTGTAATATTTTGAATGACAATTTCATGCTGAGAAGCAGAAACTTCCTCCAAGACAAATCCTTTGAAGACCATTCAATAAAGCGTACAAAAGCTCAAACTGAATGCAGGTGTCTAAAATTATATTTAAAACTCCTCATTTGGGGGAATATGCAACCTATCAGCAAATTCTATATGCATTCCAGTACTAGAGATGCAAAAGGGAATGCACATTTTCTATAAATGTGGCTCCATACATAGATGGACATCAGAATTTCCATCATATTGTTTACAATAAATAAGACCAAAACTTGGGCACAAGTTTCCACGAAACCCATTTGGTTTATTACATATTTACAAGGCAATAATTAAATATTTTATCCTCTCATATATACAGTAAGTAGAAGTGTAAAAGCTTCTAAATAAGTTGCAATATCTTGACATAAGAGTACTACATTGCTGACCATTTTCTTGTAAGCAAGAAGCCCACATCTTGTTACATGCTATAGTTATTTCTTCACAGAAAACATAAGGCGGCAGTGCAGGATTTGTCTAGGATGTACTTGTAAAGTACAGACATGGACAGACATCTCACCTTTGTCATATTACAAACTCTACCCTTACATTTGAGCCTAAAGCTTGCTGCAGCAATAATGCTCTTACATTTTATGTGACAGATGGATTTCTATAGAAATCCACCTAAGGTACAACAATTTTAGCTGCATTTTTATACAGTTGAAAATGCAAAATTCCACAAGTATAACAGAAAAAATACATGAGTGCATGATAACTCCGGTATTTGAGAATGACATACAAATCAGAAATACAGGCAGAATGCTCAAGATATCCTCAAAAACCTGCCTGTAATTTGTTAAATTTTGATTGGGCCACTCCAACTCGATGCTTCATGAAGACATAAACACTCCAAGCATCACCGATGGCTTCCATTTGCCTAGAAAGCAAAACTAATGCGTACAGGAATGATGAAGATTGATCTAAATTACACAAATATATATTCCATTATCATCAACCTATCCAACAAAAATAATCCACGGATTTACATGCAGTAGGTTGCCTTGTCCATCACAATACCCAGCTTAGGTTACTGGAAGACTGCAAACACCCAAATGCTTGAATGTTTAGGGTAACTTTTGAGTTATTGAACACAGAAAAATGATTGCAAACATAAGCTAGTCACCTTTAGTCAGTTAAAGTAACAAGACACACAGAAAAAATCATAAGAATTCAGTACTGGAAACTGTGTTCCTATGTCTAATTTGAAGCTTCCTTTCTAAGAATGATTGCACCCATTAAGCATTTTAAAAGAACTCAAACAACAATGAAGTAAATACTACAAAAGTAAAAACCATCTTCCAGAGGAGATGCTTAATAACAAAGAGTGAATATCCGTAGGCACTTTCAGTCAGTTAGTAACAATTACTTGTATGGCTCCTTATTTTATGAAAATTGCATCGAGCAATTCAAATAGCTAAAAAAAATATCAGGAACCAAAAATAACCTTTGCAGCAGTGGATTAACAAATCGCTAAACGAACTGTCAGATATGGAATAACCACCACATACATTATGACTAGAAATTATGGGACAGCAAAGACTTGTGCATTGGAAGTATAAACCTACATCTTCAAGAGTTGGCTTCACCCTAAAAATCATGAAGAGCCCAAATTGTAACATAAATAATAATAGCATGGTTTAGATTTTTTTGGTGATATTTATCTCTGAATTTTATTCCAAAGAAACTAAACAAATTCTAGAAGATTCTAGTAGAATGTAGAAGCAAAACTTTGCATTTGAAGATGTTGAAAACTAAGACAAAAAATCTAAACTTTGTAGAAATATTCAATTTTCACATGTGAACATAACAGTATATGTCTGGTTACAATTTTGTATTAAATTTTATTTCAATGTTTTGAGTTTCTGTCAAGACTCCTCTTCAGAGAATCAATAGATCAAAGATATGGTTTTTAAATTGCTTTTATCGTCCTTACAAACATGATGTAAGAAGTATATATAAGCTTACTGTGGAAAGTCCACCACAAAATACTTAGCTTCTAAGCTACATAAATAGCACCACTGGAAAATCTAATAGCAACAAACTAGTAGAGAAGAAAAAGAAACTAGAGGGTACAGCTGCTAACTTCAAGTAATATTGTGGTATGCACCTGTTACTCCAAGACATTTAGAGGAAAACTTTTCCAAGAGTTGTGTTATTGAGAAACAGCAGTATTTCTGTTCTCTTTAGACTATCCTATGTTATTGAAGGATCTGCATTATAAAATGGATAGCCACCAAATAATGCATCTGAATTAATGAAAACCTTTTAATGAGTTGTTTTTAAACAAACAGCAATTAGTAAAGAGAATTATCACCAGAAAACTCTGTTATAGGGATGCCGCCCAAGTTAATATCCCCATAGCCATATATTTTGGTATATATAACCCAAGTTACTGGTCCTGGTACGAGTACAGGTTTGGGGTCCAGTGTGGTAATACGGCAAGAAAAAAACATCCCCGGGTATGGATATGGATTCATGTGTGTTTATATATATAAACAGTAATACTCAATATACTTATATTTTTTATATATTAAAAATGTATAAAACAGTGATACCCATAATTGCCAATAAACAAAATACCTCATAAATTGCAAAAAAAAAGGAAAAAACCTCATTGTTTGCAAAAAAAAAATCATGGATCTGTCAAATGTTAATAAAAAATGAAAAATTACAATCAATAATCTTCATATTGCTCTTCACCAAGAGCGTCAAAGTCAACATCTAATTCACTTGAATCACTATCAGTTGCAATGTCACTCCCACTAGCCATGTCATATGCAGATGCTGCCTCATCTAAGAAGACATTGGCAAGTTGTGCAACATTAGCATCTAAGTCAGCATACTCAAGAGTTAGATCCCAATTCCTTGTCCCCTCCTCACTGTAATCAAGTTTCTTATGTGACTAGGGATGTAAGTTAGAGTGCACATAGACCAAATCCTCAACTTTTCTGCACTCAACTTATTGCACTTAGCTAAGTGGATAAAGGAGTATGTACTCCAATTCCACTCAACCAACTCGCAACCTATTGAATTGGTATATGCACTCAATACAACATTTACAACTATAATATATAACAATGAAAAAAAAGTGACAAAGTTAAAAAAATAAAAGAATACATACTTGAGGTAGAATTTTTCTTGGAAAGAACTGCAGATAAATAGAGCCTTGGCCATATCTGTATCACCATTCATGAACATCTTTCTTATTCTTGTATCGAAGAGTGCAAGCCTCATAATTCCTTGAAGACTAAGTTATTGGTTTGGGTACGGTGCAGCAAAAAAAAAAATCTTGGGTACAGGGATAAGAATATTCAAAATTATTATTCCAAATCTATAATTTTTATATATATATAACAAGACTCCAAATCTATGAACCAATGATTGTACAAGAATATATATTTTAAAAATTGTTACTTGCATGCTTTAAACATTAAATAAAACTTTATACAAAAGAGATTATTGATTGTTATTGGCTGGAAACTACAATAATTAATTGCGGGATAAAATTCAAAAAATTGCTAATAGTACCGTGGCAGGCACTAACTAGGCTATTTAACATTATAAAATTGTTACTTGCATGCTTTAAACATTAAATAAAACTTTATACAAAAGAGATTATTGATTGTTATTGGCTGGAAACTACAATAATTAATTGCGGGATAAAATTCAAAAAATTGCTAATAGTACCGTGGCAGGCACTAACTAGGCTATTTAACATTATAAGATTAGACAGGAAGTAAAGTGAAATGCACTTTACAACATTAAGAATTTCTACTATAAAGCCATCAAATTATAATAAGGTAATCAATTTGTATGTGTGCTTTAAAAAGCTCCACTATGTTCCATGGCGTTTCGGGGACGGGGACAGGGACGGGGGCGCGGCAGGGGACACGTTTCCAGGAAGTTTCCTAGGGGGGCATTTTTAGGGGATGGTAGGGGGACAGCAACATACAAAATACATACATACATATACATATATATATATATATATATATATGATTTTTTCAAAATTTATTAATATATTATAGAGAGAGAGAGAGAGAGGGGGGGAAAGAGAGATAGATTGTCAATAAATTAATAATTGATAACAACAATATCAATATGTAAATAAATCACGAGGGCAGTAGTATAACAGCACAATAAATGTCATTAAACTTATTATTGTAGCCAATGATCTGGGTATGTTTGTATTTCATTGGGAATCAATATAAATTAGATTTTGAAGGAAATGTCTACTGCTGTAATCAAATCAGACTTATATCAGACCTGTAATGCAATGTATTCAGACTTGATATAGTGCAAATAAAATCAGATTTGAGGTTGAATGTTTCATATTTGTTGATGTTATGATACCAGTTATCATTTCTATGTTTTATGCAAATGATTTGGCATTAAGATTCAATCAAACACAAGCATAAACATTCAGAGACCAGAACTCAGTCACTTTGCATGCCAAGTGTTTGACAAAATGTCAAACAGCCCAAACTCAAAAATCACCTTAGAAAGGAGGACGAAATATTTAAAAAATCATTTTTTAAAATGTTTTTTTAACCTAGGTAGCTTCCTGTCTGCAGGGGACGGCTAGCAGTCTCTGGTATGACAAGGGACGTTTCCAACGTCCCCCATCCGTACCAGGGACAGGGAAATATCCCCAAAGGGCAGGGGACGTTTCCTCCCGTTTCCTGCTAGTTGGGCTGTTTCGGGGACGGTTGGGGGACGTCCCCTTTGCGTCACCTCGTTCCAGGGATGGCAGGGGACGGGGACAGTGGATTTTGGGGCAGGGGACATGTCCCCGTGTAACACAGAAGCTCCATAGAAATCCAAATAAAAAAGAAAAACATTGAATGTGTGGGCAATACGAATGGGTAAAGTTGAAACAGAAATTAGAGGCTCAAATATCCAGAATTTCCAAAAGAGGCTCCTCAACTTTCCTCTCACTCCACCCTCTCTGAAATGCATTTTACACTCCCTGGAAAAAATCTGCAATTTTTTTGCATGTCCAGAAATTTGAGCTTGTTCAATGATCTAATTAGGCGGTGAGGATGGGCAGAATGACATCAAACTTGCGACCCACAATAGAAGTGTCAGTAGCAAGAAACATAGTAAGGGTTCGCCTTCAAGTACACCCAAGCAATACCATTGGCATACTTGAGGGCAAACCTGGACCGCACCCACACGCAAAGCGGGGGTATAATGCAAGGATCCAATAACATAACTTGAAGATATAAAGTGGCCAAACTCGCTCTCAAGACAACATTGTGTATATGGAAACATTCTTCTAATTGCAATCTTGTACCCAATAACAACCTCTTCATCTCTATATGGTGCCACCATCCTCAACAAAGAAATTATCTTTATGTTGTAATATTTTTGGGGACAAAGCAAATGATAGAAGATGCAAGGCTTTGATCATCTTGTTCCAACAATCATAAATCATTTTTTGCACTCCTGAAAAAATGCTTCAATAGAGTTGTTCTCCTTAGGTTCTATTATGGTCTTTATTTTTTCAACCGTGAAGTCCATGCCATCATAAATTTCATTTACACATGGTAAAGTTGAAACAAAAATTAGAGGCTCAAATTTCCAAAATTTTCAAAAGTGGCTCAAATTTCCAAGATTGACAAAAGAGGCTCAATTTTCCGATCACTCCACCTTCTCTTTGAAATGCATTTCAAACTCCTTGGAAAACATATGCACTTTGTTTGCATGTTCGGAAATTTGAGCTTGTTCGATGATTTAACTAGGTGGTGATAATGGGAGGAATGACATCAAACTTGTGACCGACGATAGAAGCATTGAGATTGAGAAACATAGTGTAAGGGTTCACCCCCAAGTATGTCTAGGGTACCACCTGCGCATACCCGAGGGCGAAACCAAACTACACCCACACCTAAACAGGGGATAAAATGCAAAGACTCGGTAACATAGCTTGAAGATATAAAGTGGCCAAACTCACTCTCAAGACAACATTGCGTATATCTATATATACAAATACTTCTAAATGCAATCTTGTACCCAATAACAACCTCTTCATCTCTATATGGAGCCACTATCCTCAACAAATAAATTATCTTTATGTAGCAATATTTTGGGGACAAAGCAAATGGTAGAAGATGCAAGGTTGTGGTCATCTAATTCCAACAATCATAAATGATTTTTTGCACTCTTTAGAAAAATACTTCAATAGAGTTGTTCTCCTTAGGCTTTCTTATGGTCTTTATTTTTTCAACCGTGAAGTCCTTGCCATCATAAATTTCATTCACACATGGTCAATCCATATCAACATCCCCTATCATCCTCATGATGGATTCAATGAAACTCAAAATATATTCCACACAAAGCCCACCAATCATTATCTAGGACCAATGCTTACATATACTTTTATCTAGAATTTGAACACTCTAAAGAGTGTTGATGACCATGGCACTCAATGGCTCTTGCACCTTCACAAGTCATTTCAAGACAACTGTGTGTGATACAAATCAAGTCTTAGCAACTTAACATGGTGTAAAAAATATAACAAATTAAAAAATTAAAAAGTAAAGATGATATCAAAAAAAATAAAAAATATACTGAAATATAAAATTACTTTCAAAGTTTCAACAACTCAAAGTTGGAGAAGGTCCTAAAGATGACTTGTGACATATAATAATTTGTCACAAACATTTGAATCTCTTCGACTTCTATGTAGATTTCTTTGAGCCATTAAATCTTTGTGCCAATCTTTTACAATATCAAGTTGAGGGAGTTGATGGCACATGGTATCCAAAAAATTATTCCCATATCCCATATGCACCCTCCACTATTGAGCCAATTGCCCAATAATTTTTTGGGTTGTCTATTATAACTTGGACAACATTTTCAAGGAACATCATCTCAATGGATTGCATGAGGAAATTGGCAATGAGGTTGCATCCTTTACTTGCCCCTCACAATCAATTGTCTTCAAGAACATCATCCCTTTAGGAAACACTACAATGACATTAATTAGTGATCTATTGTTGCAATCCTTTTCTCTATTGAAAACAATAGACAATCCTATTTTGAGCCATATATCCTCGATTGCCCTCAATGATGCCTCTATGAAAGCTTTCTCTCCAACCAATAAGGTGGTGTGAACCTTTTCATACCTAGGACTAATGTAATCAGCAGGTGCATTAGCAGTTGTCGTCACTGTATCCCGCTAATATGGTGATCTGACAAGGTTGAATTGAAGCCTATTGCTATAAATGCAACAAGCAATGCTCTCATTTGCAACCTCCCTCACCTCATTCTTGAGGCCTTTTCCAATGGGCCTCTTTTATGGCAAGAAAGGGGGGTATATCTCTTCTCAAGAAGACAATGTGGAATTAAATAATGTGGGTCGGCAGGTACTATTAAAGCTAGTGGAAGGTTTGCACAATCTTTTCTTGGAAAAAGGATGCATTCTTTCCTTTGCTCTGTTACTTACAACATCAACACCCTCTTGTTCTTTGATAAACTCCATAATTTGTTCATTTGGCAACCCTTTTTTATTCCATTCTAGATAAAATCTTAATCCTCAATCAGTCATAAAACATAGATGAACTTTCATTCAAGCTCTTATACTCGATAACACATTGACTACAATGCCAACAATAACCCCCACCTCTAGTAAATAAGCTCGATCATAAATGTATGTCACCAAAGAGGTGATGCTACATCAAATTTGAACACACAATTGCTCATTAAAAATGAAAATAAAGATTTATGCATTGCTAGCCTTCGAAATGTTATTTGAATGAATAACAACACAGAGATTATCAGTATATTTCTATTCTTATAATCAGATGGAAGCATATGCATGCCTTGAGGTGATGCAATAACCATTCCTTTTATGATTGGCTACTATCTCCTAAGCACTGAATCCTGCAGACAAGTACCCAAGCATAATGTACACATCTTTGTAGACATGGAGAGATTTATAAGGGATGGCCAACAAAATTAGGGCATCCATTTCCACAGATCCATTTCAAAGGGGCGCCATATAAACAAATATGTTGAGTAATTCATGAAGTTGTAGGGAGGATTACAAAGCATATAACAATATCATCACCAAGGATGGGATCCACAAGAGGTAAGGAGAGAGAGATGAGCTTGAGATATAAGGCAGATGGTGGACACATTGCAGAATGTGCAATTTGATGTGTGCAGAAAGACTAAAAAATTAAAAATATTTAACATAAAAAAGCGAAAATTATTACTTGCTTTCGGTAAAGAAAGTTATTGCTACTCCAAAGTCTGAAAAATATTGTGCTATACTCAGGTTAATTTTCCCTCCAATGAGCAACAGTCTAATAGGTCAAAATTATTGAAGTATATGGAACCATAGTAGCAGAAATCACAAAAAATTGTGATTAATTGTATAAATTGAATCGTCAAGTTCCATAATTTTTTGAATAAATAACAGTCAACATTATTTTACAGTTTTACTGATTTTCCCCCAAAAATCTGTGAAAAATATGCTATTTTTTACTTTTTCTTTGATAGGCAATTTTTTTGTCGAAATAGGGTTTTAACTTTTAACCTATATTAAGAGAACTTGCTTTCAGTAAAGAAAGTTATTTCTACTCCAAAGTCTGCAAAATGTTGTGCTTATACTCAGGTTAATTTTCCCTCTAATGAGCAACAGTCTAATAGGTCAAAATTATTGAAGAATGTAGAACCATAGTAGCCAAAATCACAACAAATTGCGATTCATCATAAAAATTGCAAATCATCAAGTTACATAATTTTTGAATAAGAGTCAACATTATTTTACTGATTTTCCCCCAAAAGTCCATAAAAAAGATGCTACTTCTTGCTTTTTTTCTTTGATAGGCAATTTTTTTGTTAAAATAGGGTTTTAACCTCTCTAGTAAAAGAGGTTTAAAAACAGTAGAATATTGGATAAAGCCACATGCATTATTTGTGCTGTGTTGGCACTGTGGCTGAATGGTGTTAGGGATTGCTTTGACTGGGAATACAATCATCAAGACAAACACGTCATAGCAGTTTTAGCAAAGGCAAGTTTCAGCATTCTCGGATTCCACGTTGAGTTCAGCAGCAATTGAGTCAATCAGAACCTACAATATTTTTAAGTTCTAATATAATGTTGGATTTAATATTTATAAATTGCCAATAGTGGCATAGTATGATGGTTAAGTTGTTGTGGTGTTGTTCTTGCCATCAAGGTTCAAACCCCATTGGGGTGTAATTGTTGAATGTTTAAAGTGGGGATGAGGTCCCCCGTTTGCGACCTCACCGGTTCATAGCTCCGGGTCAAAAGTGTTTACCCCTTAAAATAAGAGATTTAATATTTATAAATTATTACTAGCATAAACATTTTTAATAGTTTTAAGTTTAATGATAAAAAAGTTCAAAGATATTTAATAAATTTTATGTCTATAAAATTTAATAATTAATTTAAAATTATCAATATTTAATTTTAATTAGCATTTAGATTTTTATTAGATTTTAATATAGTGTTCCACGGGGTTACCAGGACGAGGACGGCAAGGGACGCAGGGTCAGTGAAATACATATAGTACTTGAAAAGATTGGCTTCCATGAGAAGACATCTCTTAGAGTCTTGAGGCATTTAGTCAAACAGTTCACATGCCTTGCTCGTGCTTCCACACTTTAATTTGGGACAAAATGGGAGATTTGGGACAAGCTATTTTTAAATTAAAAATTTGGATTCAAATAGTTTAATTTATTTTTATCCCCAGCAGCCAACATCCACAATGGTGCACACTGCACAGAAATGTGGAAGCACGGGCAAGGCAGGTGAATTGTTTGAGCGAATGCCTCAAAGGGATGTTAGCTCATGGAATACGATGATGAGTGCACTCACTCATCATCGTATTCCATGAGCTAACATCCCTTTGAGGCATTCGCTCAAACAATTCACCTGCCTTGCCCGTGCTTCCACATTTTTGTGCAGTGTGCACCATCATGGATGTTGGCCGTTGTTTTGAATCAAAAATAAAAAATAAAAATAAAAAACTAAAAGTTAAACTATAAACATACCTAGTAATGGCGCCCTCCCTTCCTGAAATCGCCCTTCTCACACACAGGTTTCAGCTCTCGCCTCTCACGCACTGTCACTGGCTCTCACGCATGCACGGGTAAAGGTTAAGGTAAATGAAAACAAAATAAAAATGATACTATACTAACTTCTAAGTCTTTGACTTTTTACTTTTTATTTTTATGGAGTTTCCTTATAGTCTCGAAGACATCTGGGAGTCTCGGAGACGCCTGGAAGTCCCCTTTTGGGAGAAACATTCAAGGAACGACAAAGAAATGGGTGGATGGCAGGGGGACGTTTCCCAAGCATCCCTGCATCTCGAAAAAACCCCCCATCTCAGGTTCGTCTAGAATTTCAAGGGGGACACGTCCCCGAGGAATACTATTTTAATATGAGTTATTGATATAAAAAAAAAATTAAGATTTTACAATACATTTTATGTTTATCAAATTTTAAATTTAAAATATTTATATTTAAATTTAATCAGCATTTAGGTTTTTATTAGATTCTAATATGAGTTATTAAAAAAATTTAAATATATATTTGTAATATTCAAACTTAATCATGAATTTTTTTCCCGAATTGTATTGAACACAAATATGAACCCAAAGCCTCATCACATATGTGGATTATGATGGCTTCAACGAGTGGCAATGGAAAAGCTTGCAAGATTTACACATTCAGGTAGATTAAAAACTCATCTTAGAAGAAGCATTCGTTAGGAGGAAATTATTCATAAATGAAGAATAGAACTGCATAGGGTGGTGTGGTTCTAAATCAGGGAACTATAATGCAAAGTTGGGCTATAAGTTATTGGAGGTAGCAAGGAAGAAAGCAGATCAGCCAATGCATCTATGTTGGAATAAGACTTGTCTCCCCAAAGCTTGGGCATTTGCATGGACAGCCATATGAAAGAGAATTCTCACTACAGAAAGACTGAGGAAGATAGGTTTCATGGGACCCTATAGATATGTATCATGTGCAAAAACGAAGAAGTACAATTGATCACTTGTTGTTAAATTGTTGGTTTGTTGATGAATGCAAGCAACTAGTGTAGAGGAAACCGAATTGGCATGGGCCTCGTGAGCAAGATATTCTTGAGCTCTTTAATTCATGGCCCTCCCTCCATAGCAAGGCTACTTTCTCTAGCATTTGAACTGCATGTCCCTCAATCATCATTTGGGAAATATGGAAGGAAAGGAACAAGAGGGTATTCCGAGCAAAAGAAATGACCATAGAATGTTTTATGACAAAACTTGAAAGTGTTATTGAAGAAGTGGTCAATAACAATGCCAAGAACCAAAGCATAAAACAAAGACTTTCACCTCGTAGGATAATGAGTTGATAAAAAGTTGGTCAGGCTTGAGAGTTCCCCCAGAGTTCATCGTCTACAAAATCCAAGGAAAGACACTAGATGGATGGCCCCTCCAATAGGATGAAGTAAGTTGAACTTCAACAAGACTTCCAAGGGCAACCCAAGCATTTCTAGTGCCAATAACATTTCAAGAGATCATAAGGGACACTTGATTGGCGCTGCCCCAACGTAGTTGGGACAAGGAACAAATAATGAAACTAAGGCTATAGCAGTCCTAATAGGCCTACAAACATGTGTTCATTTTGGCATAATGAAACTACAAATAGAAGGTAACTCTCAAATTATTATAAACACAGTGAGGAAAATGGGGGCTCATAATTGAAAAATCAATAGAATATTAAACCAAATTTGGCCCTTGCTCAACAAACTTGAAGCCTTCACAATTACACGCATCTATAGGGAGGGGAAATATCATGTAGATGCATTGGCTAACTTTGCAATCGAACATCACACAGGGCATATAGTGGGTGCCAATTTAAGCTACTGGATGTGTCACTTTCCCTTCTCTATTTAATAATGATCCTTTACCTCCATGATTGCAAGCTTCTCCCAACAACAACACAGAATGATTATAACACATGCAAATTCAATATCTATGTCCTCTCAAGGAATCAGTGCTAACAAAAACAAATTATTGTTTATTATGGAAAACAGACTTTTAATCAACTCTATTTTCACACACTGCAGAATGCATTCAAACTTGTGCACAATGGATGCCACAGAAAGTTTATATGCCAAGAAGCAGCAAACTTCCTTCATTGGAGAGATTTCTGATCTGCAGCTAGAGAAAAAGTTTAACGTGGAAGCAGTAATTATGATCCATGCAATCTGAATGGTGTTGGATGATTTGTTCCTATCTACTACTACTCACAGATATCATGTCAATAACAACATAGCCTCAATGTTTGTTGAAGTAAAAGGGAATCTATTGACACTATGAGGTTGGCTTTGATCAAACCTCAATGGTATATGGGCCTCCACGCTATTCTTGATTTGGTTGTTTTTGTGTAGGGTTTTCCAACTAGTAATGTGCTGTGGCCCACCTTCCACTCTGCTGATTTTCCTTGGGTTCCTTTTGTGATTTATGCTTATGGTTTCAACAATGACCCACCTAAAAACCAGGCAAAATAGGGCATTGCCTTTCTGAAATTCACCACGGGTGGTATGCCATTTGTTGGGGTCAACTGGGCATCTGTTGTGGCTGTGGATTCCTCATATAGCAATGCTGATGGGGATTAAGATTTTGGGATATATAGGTAGATAATATATACTGCTAAAGATATAGATATACAAGGATAGCTTTAAATATTCAAAAGATGGGATAATTTATAGGATACTGTTTATTGAAAATGTAAGGGCAAACAGCCATAGAATGTTGAACCATAAATGAACCCTGCCTTTGAGGTTTTTGCTAATATTCTTCAGGCATTTTGGTTACAAGCCATCCACGTTAATATACGAGTATGGCCTTGAAGACAAATTTCATGTAGTAAAAAAAATGAACCCAAACCTTGTGACATTAGTCATAGATTATTACGATTTTTTACCCTTTTTAGTTGATTTTGACTTCAACAAGCATATCTTTGTCACAATAGGGTTTCAAGTTTTTTACATATATTATTTGGTTCCACAAAAACAGCAGACAGATTGGAGAAAGTTGTGTTTTGTGTTTCAATGGCTTATTTGCTTTCTATATCTCTATACTATTAAAATGCCTTTAAATTTAAAAGACAGCAAGCATTCCATCTTTTTTGCATGCCATTTTTTTCCTGATTAAATCCTTTTTTAAAATCTTATACTTTTTGTTTGCCAATTTTTCCCCAAAAGATTTTTGCTGCTATGTGTGGAGCTTCATCTTTTATCTCTTTTCATGTTTTTACATATATAGCTGCCAAACAATCATTATCGTTGTTTTTCTGTAATGACCCTGCTCCAATCTGACCTCAAAATGCAGAAGATGAGCTCAAGGAATATTGTCAAACAATTCATATGCAAACTTCCAGCTTGCTGGTCTGAGTTTATCAGTCTGAATTAGTTGCTTGGAAATGCCTTCAAAGTGCTGCAATTAGAGCTTAATGTACTACAAGTGATGTAAGGTTGATTTACAAAGCAATAAACATAATAAACTGACTGTTCTTGTCCCTTCTCATACATGGCCATGACTGAAATTGACAAATACATCTAGTAGACATAATGTCAAACACTTTATATGCATTCTATGGCAGCAAATATGCAACTACAGCATGTCAGCATTAATACAAACACTTGTCAAATAAGCTGATCATCAAATAAGAACACCTATAGCCAATGACATTTGGACAACAAATTGGCATGCTTCCTACATGGATCATGAAACTAAGGCAAATTATACAAATATGAAAATGAACTTCAGCACTTTATTTGTCTATGCAAATGCAAATGCAAGGTCAAGACTCTTAACCAAATACAATTTTCTGAATGTGCCAAAGTTCTGAGTACAGAAAATCAGACTTCCTATGAATGCAAATACATGGAAATGAGTTCTAAACAATGCAAAGGAACCTGGAACCAAATCGCCTTGATGAGACAATGGAGTGGCAAGCAATAATCAATCCAAATATGCCTTGGTGGAGCCAAATCAACCCCAACAATGAAATCGCCCCTGTTCTGGTGTGAAAGCTGAAAATTAATAATATGCAGCTCCGTTGACTCCACTCCAGCTCCAAACTTGATTGACTTGTCCCAAGGAATGATTGCGCCCAATATAGATGATTAAATCGATGCAAAATGAGGAAGCAATGACCAAAATCATGGGTTCCAATGTGGCTGCTAATGGCTGTGATTTCAATATCAGACTTCAAAGAATGAGCTGCCGCCTTTGTCTCCACTTTCAAAATGCCCTCAAGACTCCAAATCGATGCAATGAAGAAACTACAACAATCTCCAACTAACTATGAAGAATTGTCTTCATAAAACTTGATCAATGGCCACCGTGAAAGCTCAATGGAAAGGCTGAGATACCTGCCTCCAAATATGCAACCCTACAAGAGATATTTCACTCCCTCAATTATGCTATCAATAGGAAGTTTTTGTTTCCTATGATAAAGAAGCAATCTGCAGAAACCCTAGGCTCCACAAGATGAATTGACAATCAACAACAACAACATCAAATCTGCCTACTGAGAATGAAGCCCAAGATGTCTATTTATTCTTTTCCCTCAATTTCTCCAGAAGCTTCTAGAACATTGTTTTATTTTATTTTATTAAGTGACTTATAATATATTTTATAATTCAAGTCACTTTATTAAATTAATTAGATATAAGGTCACCTTATAATATTAATTTAATTGATAACCTTATAAATAATTAACTTAATACCACTTATTGATTTAATTAAAATAACTAATTAGTCATCCTCTTGAAAAATCATTATTTTGGACAACTTAATTAATTAAATTAATTAAATCAAATTACCTCCAAAAACGGGGACATTACATTTTCTCTACCAAATCCAAACATATCTAGATTTCTATTAAAGCCTCTATTTAGATTGACTCAGAATTACTTCGCTCAGATGTATATATAAGTTGTTCATTGTCTTTTATAATTTATTAATTTCCATGTATTTGGGAAACTAAATCGGGGGGCCATCATCATGATAATCTTCCAACAAAAGTGTACATAATTAGAGACCATGTTGAAGTACATAACATATTACTTCCAGTGTTCGAAAGTTCACTCGATCCAGATGCATTGTTTAGTAGTTATGGATTTATAAAGAAGATCCCATAACAGTAGAGGAAACTGTAAAAACAGAGCAAGAAGGATATTCAAACGAGAACAAAAGAGAAGAGGACAGCAAAATTTAAGCATCACAGTAGCTTTCATAATTATTATTTTTTTGTATTGAACTACAAGAAGCATACAACAGTGAGACAAACAATAGCCAAGCCTTGGAAGTCATAAGTTGTTGTATGCCCAAATAGGGAAAAAAACACATGCAAACAATAAAGAATATCCACAAAAGAAATCAAGAACATGTGAAAAGAAAAAAAGCCAAACCTGAATCATCAGGTGCCAAAAGATGATCAAAGGAAAGTGACTTATATTCCCACCCATTGTAATTTATATAAGATATCTTTAGTCTTGTTAATATGGTTGAATAAGATATTTAGAACCCAATGCAAGTGTCTAGTAGCTATCAATACTATAGCTGCTAGAAGAATGGTGGTATTTTCCATAAAGCTTGACCTTTATTTCAACCACCATAGGATCATAGATCTTGAACCAATCAACGAAATGTACCATACCAAGAGGGGACAACTATGAGGCAAGTGGCAAGATAGCACAATCATATGGCCTTGAATTTTACTACAAATATGGTATGATGTTGTTATCTATTACAAGCATGGGGTAGCAACTAGGCATAAGAGCTACAGACAAATAGATAACCATGCACTCAAGAAGAGCATAATGATTGCAACATTAGTTACACGTGCAATTCCAAACAGATACTTCTATGCATATATGTAGATACACAACAGACAAATACATGCATACAAACAAAAGCTTATAAAATGCTGGAATACACTGCAAAAAAGAACAAATTATCAAATACATGTAAACAAAGTTCAAAAACAGATTCAAGCGAGAAGAGCAAAACCAAAATTAGGGCAATAAAAAGAAAGATTGTATCAGCAAATCCAATCATCTATACATCAATAAAAAAGAGCTTTCTAGTCAAGCGTACAATGAGTAAAAACACAGGACCTACCACCACCATAACCATACTACCAAAACTTGTTTGTTATAAACAAGGGGTAGATAAAAAATATCACACAAGCCTTATGAGAAGTTCTCAAACAGTTTAAGACCTCACAAGAAATCCTAAAAGCAAATGAATAAATTCAGCATGCTCTGAAAACCACATATCTCAAGTTCCTAACTATATTACAAGATAATATTTAAAGGCAAAATCAAAGTTCAACAAGATTATTGACAAGTTCTCCATTTCTAACCATATAAATGCATGAACACAAGATGCACAAATAAAGTCAAGTTTAAAATATGAAGAAGCAATATGTGCCTCCAATCCTTCCAATATTCAAAATTTTGTGCTTCTGCAAGTTCAAACTGATCTTCCAAACCTAATCGTTCTAGAAATACTATTAACACAAAAAGAAATATCACCAATAAGATGCTAACTATATATGGAACATGGTAGCAAAACCACAGGTTTTGACAAGGTTACTGAAACCATTCTTTGGGTAGTTGCCCAACCTCAATGAGTTTCAATATATTTGTTACTGTGTTACACAAGTTGATATCTCCTTTCAAACATATATTATCACCAAAAGAGAAGACAAAACAATGTGCATACACAAATGAATCAGCAAAAAGAAACATCAAGATAAAAATAAAGACCCTCTCTCCCTCACATTGCCATGATCAACAAAGGGGTTAAGTTTGCAAATAGAATAACTGTCCATTGACACTTAAAATGTTACTACTTAACTTTTAGGTCATACTTTAAATAACCTACTGAAAACTACTATCAGCTTATAGAAGCTCTGGAAAAAAAAATTGTCATTTTACTAGAGATAATACGGAAGTGTATGTTATAAGCAAAAGTGGTTTCTGGCAATTCTTAAAAACTAAAAAGTTAAAGCCACCTTCTTTCCTCACATATATGAAACTTACTTTTTCGTTATGATCTGTGGGGAAAGATTCAGCAGTCTTCTTCAGGCGATCCACATATACCCAGATATTCTAGGTTATGAAGCAAAAGCAGCCAAAAGAGCCCAATTTTTCAGTAAAGCATTTTGGACTGCGATTCCTAGCGCCGCCTCTTCCCATACTCTGCTAATGTTCGAGGGTCCTCTTCTTCAATAGCACGGGATTTGCTCCGAGGCCTTGCAGCCCTGTCTCTGCCATACTCATCATCTCTATCCCAATTGTGCTCCCTCTCCCTCTGATCTCTATATCCATCCCTGTCCTTCTCCCTGTACCTGTCCCTCTCCCTATCCCAGTCCATGTCCCTGTCACTTCGGTGTCTCTTCTCAGAATTCCCAACCCAGTCACTATCAAGCCCCCTCTCCCTGGTCCGCTGGGCACTTGACCTGCCACCACCACCACCACTACCACCAACACCACCTCCTCCTCCTCCTCCTCGATTATCATGACTCTTGTCGCCACCATATCCACCATATCCATAATCTGATCCCATATCTTCCACGTGGCTTGAATCTCCCATTCTTTTATTTGACCCATCTGTGCCCCAAACAGAATCTGACCACATTACCTGGTGCCCCTCTGGAATGCCACTATTGTTGCCACCGCCCTGCATCATTGCCATTCCATTTGCAGTCATTCCTCTACCAAAAAAGGCCGGATTCACGTGAGGAGCCACACCAGGCAGACCGACCGATCCAACCGTTGGAAATGTCGGCACCATTCCAGCAAAATGAGCTCCATGAGGACCAAACCCTCCATAACCACCCCCACCACCTCCCCTGCCCATTTGAGCGCCAAACCCCGGGTCAAAACCCTGGTTCCCCATGGGAGGCATCATTCCAGCAGGCTGCATGCCCATCGGTCCCAGAAGCCCGTGCCCATAGTGCCCACCGGCATTATTTCCACTGGCCCCCTTTCCACCCCTGCCTCTCCCCTGCCCTCCAGGACCCCTGCCTTGCCCATGGCCTCCTCTGCCCGAGCGGCCGTAATGCCGCCCGCCTCCACTACCATCTCCGCCCCCGTGATAACCCCCACCACCACCACCCGTTCTGCCACCTCCTCCTCCTCCACCACCACCCTCAGTCATCACTCTCTTTTCCTGCAAACCTCCACCACTTCTATTGGCGGCCCCTGCGTCCCCACCCTGCTTCACAATCCTGGGGCTCTTGTACGCGACCAAGCAAGGTTTCCCATTAATAAGTCTCCCATTCATCCCCTCCTTACAAAGCCGCGCAGCATTAGGATCGTAAAAGTGCACTTGACAGTATCCCTTCGATTTGCCACTGGCCCTTTCTTCAAAAAATTTGATCTCTTTAACCTTCCCATATTCTGAGAGCATGGCTTCAAGGTCAGCATCCGTCGTCCACCAATGCAAATCCCCGACGAATACCGAGCTACCACTTCCACTGGCACTGCCACCACTAGCCATAGAATAATCAAAGTCTCCCCTGGCAGACCTGGGTGTGGATGTCGGCGTGCCGGCAGCACTGCTACCCGCACCACCACCGCGTCCTCCAACAGGTCCCGAGGTCGATTCCCCACCAGCACGCACTGACCTAAGTTCAAGCCCCAGTGGCGGAGCCGCTCGGAACCTTCCGCCATTCTCTTCTTCCACAACACCAGTAGAAGAAGAGAGCGTCCGGAAGCCTCTGCCGTTCTCTTCTTCCGGTGCGGTTGCTACAGAAGAAGAGAACCCTTGAAACCCTCGACCGCTCTCTGCATCCGCTGCAAAAGAGGAGGCCGTGCCCTGTGGGTCGGTGTAGTCAGTAACCCGGTTTCGAAACTCCAGAGGAGCCGGAGGAGCTTCATCTTGGGGCCGGCTTGCTAGCTCAGGAAGTGAAACAGGAAGCAGTGGGTTTTGAACCTGTACCTGCTGGGGCTCGATAAAACCCACATTCACGTCTTGATAAAGGTCATCGTATTCTTCATCGTCGGGTACTTCTTCTTCCTCTTCGGCTTCGGTGAGAGCAGAGATAGTGCCCTGAAAATGTCTGCTACTGTTGGTGCCGCCGCCGCCGCCCCTGCCACCCCCGCCACGGTCATCGTCATCGTAGTCCAACTGCTCCTCGTTTAAATCCATCTTTCCTCCGAATCCCAGTTGCCAATAAAGATTTTAAAAACCCTCGCCTACACTAAATATCATATATCTCTCTGTTTTATGTCTGTTGTCTCCGTTTCTGTTCTTTTCTCTCGAGTCGTCTTGCAAATTCGACGATCAGCTTAAACCGCCAAAAGCGATTGGGGATGAGGACGGCCGCAGTTTGGTGATTACATTTTACTCCTCGTACAAGGGGGAGGCTTTCACCTTCGATTGACATTGGTGTACATTGGTTTTGTTGGACCAGGTATTGATTAGTATTTTATTATTATTATTATTATTGAAATAGTTCTATAAATTGTTTGTTAGACCTAATGTATAGATTTTTTTTAAAAGATCATGCCCCAAAGTCATCATCTATACTAGGTTAAGTTTAGTAAGATTAGAGTCCAAAGAAAACTCTCCTTCATGGGATCTTGGGTCCCACTCTTTCTATTGAGGAACACTTACATGTCAAATGGATCTTATTTTTGTTAAGTATATGAAAATTAAATTTTGATGGTGTGTTTCAAGGTAACTGTAGTTTGTTTAGTATTGGATGTATTATTCGACATTTTTTGGATTAGGTAATCAAAGTGGTAACTAGAAAATTGAAACTAGGAACTAACAATGAAGTTGAGCTTAAAGCATTGCTTCTTAGACTACAACTAGTCAAATCTTGCAACCTCGTTAGCATCACTATCAAGGGTGACTCAATGGTTATTACCCTTTGTTTAAGGAATAGATATATGATGAAATAGAAGATAATGAACATTTTGAAGGATGCTTTGGCTATATTAGATGGTGTCATTAATTATTCAATCAAATGTTGCTACTAGGAAGGAAATATGTTAGCAAACTATTTATCAAATCAACATATCAAGCAATTTGAAGACATAGTGGTTGAGGGAAATATTTCATGTTGGTACAACAAAGTTGAGGCTAAAGCACTACTTCTTGGACTACAACAGTCAAATCTTGCAACCTTGATAACATCATTATTGAGGGCGACTCGATGGTTGTTACCCTTTGTTTAAGGAATAGATATTTGATGAATTAGAAGATAATGAATATTTTGAAGGAGGATTTTTCTATATTAGATAGCATTCATAATTATTCAAGTAAATGTTATTACCGAATATTTTGAAGGAGGATTTCTCTATATTAGATAGCATTCATAATTATTCAAGTAAATGTTATTACCGAGAAAGAAATATCATAGAAACTATTTATAAATCAAGGTATTGAGCAGTTCAAAGACATGGTGATCGAGGGAAATATTTCATGTAGGTCAAATCTCCAATTTATAATATGTAATTATTACAATGCTAATCATAAATAAATTTGAATATAGTGATGGCAGCTCGGTTAGATCATTATTATTCAAAACAAGAGTACCCTATACTCATCCTTGCTCACTCAACCTTTATTATATGAAAAGGTTTGATCACTCTTGTTTACATAACTCAAGACTCTCATTTCTTATGCTTTAATCATATCATAAAGCCTAGGTTGTAGCTAGGATCTAAAGTGAGACAAATGGCATTTAATGGAGAAGTAATGATGGCTTAATTGTGGAAGGTATTTGTTTTATAGAGAAGGAGGTATTGGATGCTATTGTGGAAATTTTAAAGAAAGATTTTGTAGAAGGGTTTGTCGGACATCGAGTTAATTTTTAAATATCTTTAATGTTTTGGAGAATTTACTCATGTTGACAAGGGATAAAGAGATCACTGGAGCTCTAGGGCAATACTTTATTTGGGAAATTTTTATGGTTGGACTTGATGAGGTGGTCAATAATGCTAGAGTGGAAAGGCTTTCTTCTATCTCAATGATTGGGTATGAATTTTGTACCTTAGCATTGGTTAGTATTGTGAGGTGCATTCAAAATCAACTTGAGCAACTCATATGAGAGGTGGCAAGTATGTGCAAGTTAATGGGTCCACTTTTAGTGGAAGTGTTAAGCTTGAAAAAATCTCGATAGGAATGGGCACCTATTTCGTACAAACGAGAACCTATTTTGATTTTTTAATAGGGATGCATTTTAAAATGAAATGAGTACCCATGTACTGATTTTAAATTGAAACAGGATGCATTTCAAAATGAAATGAGTACCCATGTACTGATTTTAAAATGAAACAGTACTCGTTTTAAAACAAGTAGTTCCTTTTTTATTTACATCATATTTTTGTTCTTTTTTAGAACAAGTACGTGTTTTGGAGTGGATACATGTTTCATATATTTTGAAATTTGAAACCCATAATTTTTTTTTTAAGGCTTGGAAACCTAACCCTCAGCCTTTGACCTACAAGTATAATGCCATGAAAATAGTAAGAAATTTTGACTTTAGTAATATGATTGATGATCTTTTTCAAAAAAGTTAATGAAATAAAACCTCATTATAGATAATGGTGTCTAGTTTTCAAATATATTTTTTTTATGATTGGACATATTTTTCTATTTACTAGTTAATTTATGAGGAAAGTGATCCATAAATTTGAAATGTAAGTATTAGTATTTTTTAATAACTTAATTTTTAAAGGTTTTCTTAAGATTATATGTCATCAATCTAGATATCATTTTTTACACAATGAAATTAATCATTTTATGATTAGCTATCTCAAAATATATTTATCATACATGAGGGTTTTCAAAAACAATAATTAGGACCAATAAAAAATTAATTAAAAAGATTTATACTTGGGAAGAAAATACAAAATATCTTCATCAAACTTCACTATAATACACATCTTTCCCCAAAATGAATTAAAAATATATTTTTATTTAAATCAAATTATGTTTGTCATACACATGCATATTATGGCCCTAAAAAGGTGACTTCAAAAAAGTGACTTTTGTACATCCTATACAAAACTTATATCATCTGGATATTAGAATAAATTACATATTCGAAAACTAGACTCAAAATCCTATATTAAATATGATTGAACTTTCTTAAGATTATATGCAAAAGTGCTTCAAAATTTACTCCAACAATTGATAGGCCAAAAATGAGGTAAATAATGAAATAGATTTAATGTTTAATAACTAAAATTTGGTTTGGTTTCAATTTGGGGGCATAAATTTGTGAAAGGTATAGTGGGTATATGAGCAAATATTACAAGTAGTGAGGTGAGTGTGGATGAAATGCAACTAAAAAATAAAAGCATTCATTTAAACTATTACAAAAAAATTGCTAAAAATTGCTACATGAATTGTGCATGCTACTAAAGACTATGTAGGTTGCTACAAGAACTGTGCAAACTGCTAAAACTGCAATACTACAAAATTGAAAATTGAAAATCAAGTGAAAACATGTAAATGAAAGAACTTGATGATCAAAAATAATCTTATGTTAAATATAACTACTTTTATTCCTCCTACTAAGACATATTAATATGAAAACTACACCATAATATTTTAAAATAAAACAAACAAATATAAAATGACATCATCATGTTTCATCATAGGGGGACCTCCTCTTCTACCACGTGGTGGTTGATCTACTACAAAATACCCAAATAATAAAATCTATGTATTATAATCTACTTCAAAGAAGATATATTATCTTATTTCCCATGCTATTACATTTTCATGTCATATAATATGCTACTCTATTATACAATATTTTTATGCTATCATTTCCTACATTATTCTCCTATGCTTCAATTATATCTCTGCACTATTTTCTCCTTGTGTTATTTTATGTTATTTTTAGCCGCCTTTTGTTGTTACCTTACTGATGTGATGTTTTCCCTCTATAGTCCCTTTTTTGTTCCTATTACATTGCCTTTATATAATGAACAAGGTGTGTAAATGTTTACCAAATTTGTATACATGTCCTTATATTCATGATTTTCCTTCTATTTCATGGTTTGAAAGCTCGTGACATATAATAGACAAATTAGAAATACAGGGAGCCATTTTTAACAAATCAACCTAAAAAAGAGGGGTTATTTTGGGTTGTTACCAAATGTCATAACTAATATATTAATATGTTACGACATAAGAATGTGGAGATTTATTTTTAGCCCATAGCATAATAGCAGCATATCAATAAATTAAAATACAACTTGAAATAGAAAATTATTTATTTATTGAAATTATTTTATTGGCAAGTGTGTTCACAACTACAGGAAATTTGTTCTTCTCCTCATCCAATAACATGTTGTAATATTTATTTTCTTAGCATAATGGTAGCAAATGGTAGTAAATATTGTTAGTGTAAATAGGTTTTTTACCTATCTAGGTCTTATTTACATGTTAAGTCCACTTAGGTCCTAGGAGGGAATCCTTTTGGTTAAGCATTAGTTGTCACTAATATTTTGACATTTAATGCTTATGTCCTAAGCCATCTAATATTTGTTGAGGTGGTTATCTCATTTTATAAAATTAATACACATGTCAAGATTTTGTCTAATCTTATCTCACAACTTGTCTTTATAAGCAAAGCATCATATGTACATTGTCATATTCAATCTGGAAATCTTGCATCCATAGTCATAGCATTATATTTCTATCATTTTACTCTTGTGGAATTTATTTTGCCTTGCAGGTGATCCTAGGGTGTTGAGGAGTTCACCATAAACCCCTATATGGTATCATAGTTTCAATACTACAGACTTCTTTCTAGATTTAAGGGATCAATCTTAGTGTGAAATTTTTATTGGGTGTGAGTTAGGGTTTCAAGGACCTCACCATTAAAATCAGGGCATTAGAGAAAGTCGGGTTTGCCTTTTGTTTCATCAAAATTCATCATATATTGACTAATTTACAAGGGTTTCAAGTTGGGCAATGGTTACCAAATCCAGGAGGTAGCTAAATTTTCAGAACACTTTGGGCCAAAATTGCCATTGTTGTTGTGTCTGGAAGGCCTAAAAACCCCATGATTGACTATCAATTCACCAAAATCAGAGCACTTTCCCCGAGCATCAAAGGAAATCTTCACCCTCCTTGGTTGTATAGTCATACAATCGATCGTACATCTATACAATTGTACATGTTGTAGAGGAGGTCGTTGTCACCAGTTGAAAATTAAGTTGCATGTGAAAAAAATATTTTTTGTTAATTTTTTAGATTTAAAAAAATAAAAATATATATCAAAAATTTCACAGACAAGTTATAATCTATAAATTATACAAACTAGCCTACGCAGTTGGGTATAGCGACAATACCCTAGCTTCTCACGAGTTGTCACATAGAAATATTTATCTCACCATGCAACAACAAAACTCAGAGACCCTACGACCCATCAACCGTCTACCAACCCAACTAGTCGAGAATATTCCTTCAGATTCTGGTGAAAGGTATATACTTTGAATATTGCACTGGTCGTCGTCAAAAGGGAATATTTCATGTGTGAGGCATACTCCAGTGTGACGACCACCTAACCATCAAATTTAATGCCATGCATTGTTGACATCAGCACTAACATCAATATTCCAAGGAATTTTTTAACCCCTTCTCCATTGATTTTTTCAATTTGCAGGCAATTTTCAAACAGCCATAACTTGGTTATACAAACTCCTTTTTTTGAGTATTTTTTTAATTTGGGGTAGAATTTTGTGCTCTTTGTAGTGGTGCAATTGGTTTTTGATTTTGGTGCTTGGTTTTTTTAAAATTCTAGATTCTCATAGGTGTGGATGAGTTGTTCTTATTTTGGGAACTTTTGAGCCTCCATTCTTGCTCCTACATTAGCATTTTTGGGTGATTTTTTTTAAAGTGCATAATTATTCATGTTCTTTCCAGTAGTGGGATTAAATTTATCTTATCTTTTGTAATTTTTTTGTTTTGATCTTATGGTCAAATTTGGTAGTTTATAAGCACTAAGATCAAGTCCACTTTGTTGTTGTTGGCAAGTGGCACCTATAATCGCACTAAGAATAAAGTCCCAACCTTATATATTTCTTGGGGGGTTTCTTGATTGAGTAATTTAGGGGGGGTAGTCCTATGTTGATGTTGGTTATAATCATGTCTTCTAAATCATGAAAATTAAAATGTTATTACTTTGGGAAGAAAAGGCATACAATAGATGAATGTTTATAGAAATAAATTGATAATCTAAAACTTCTTTATGAACTTCATCAACTGCAATAGCTATATATTGCCAATGGCATCGGTTTTCCTAATTCCCCTATATCAACATCAACCAAATCACCTAGTGTTCTTACTTCATCATATGTTGAGGACATAATAAGGGATGATAAGTGTAGTTGAATGACATACACCAAGGTCTCATCTCCTTCATCTATTGTTGTATTGGAGGGTGCTTGTGAATCCATAGATTTGGCTCATTTTTATTTAGTGCAGCAAGTCATTCATCGTCTTCTAGAGGTGGCTACATGGGATGAGTACTTGACAAGCATTGTTGGTATGTTTTTGAGTCTCGTATTTCAAATTTGGGAGACACCATTGATTGCATTCATCTTCTCTTTGATGGAGATGATCTTTCTTCAATTGTTGTGAGGGAACACTCTGATCCTCTTGTTCATTCTCTATAGGTTCATCCTTTGCAGTTTGACATGAGTGTGGATTATTTTGGACAACATTTGAAGGAGGCTTCTTTATCTATAGAGGAGGTATCTTTTTCTTTGGATTATATTCTACAATCATTTATAGGAGGTCTTAGTTTGTTACCTTCTTGATTGAAATATACCTGATTTGATTATGACATCTTCATCTACCTTGGACATGGAGACACTTGAGCATTCTTCAGATAGAACACCCATCATCCTTCTTCCTGCATCTTCGTATTTGGAATGGGAAGCATTCTTGCATTTGTACTTGGTATATCTTCTTCCCAAGGGGAGAAACATTATTTGTAGGCATTAGATCATGTTTCATCTTCAAACACTTACCATTTTTGCAGGATATTACACATTGAGGGGGAGTTGCATGTGTATGACCATAAATAAAATCAAATATGAAATGATGAAAGAATGATGCAATAATCAAAGCAAAACATAGTTAAATGATCATAACAATGAAGTAATAAGATAAATTGAATTAACAAATGATGCAATCATTGAAAAACAATATAATTCATCATACAACACCATTGCTCTCCTCTATTTCACCTTGGGATAAATGGTTCTATAGTCTTTTCTCTCATATTTGTATTTAGCATAATTAGCATAAAAGCACCTACAAAATACGAGTATAGTTTTCTTGCTTGATTAGAGATGAAAATGAAGGAGAGGATGGTTGCATTTATAGATATTTAGTGACACCAATCAACAGTAAAGATCAAAAGAGTGATTAAGAAGATCAAAGGTTGAGAATTGATGAGAGAAATTAATTGATAGTTAACCGGTTGCATGATTTTAGTTAACTGAATGTATGATTCAGTTAAGAGGATTGATTAAAGTGCTAACTAAGACCTATAGTTAGTTAACTTAATTGATTGCTTAGAAGACTCGAAATGAGTGAGAGTGAAGTGGATTTGATTAAGGAGTTGACTAACCAGATTGCTTAGTGAACTAAGAGTAAGTCTTAGTTAACAAGTGAGGTGGGATTTGCATGAGCTTTTTAATAATTAAATAAATTTAATTATTTTTTATATTTGCAAGATTGAATTAATTAAATAAATAAAATAAATTATTTTATTTATTTTTAGAAGAAGATAATGTTGAGGAATTAAATCAAATAATTAAAACAATTACTTAATTTAAGAATTGGGAATTAATTAAATAATAAATTATTTAATATTGGAGATAAGAACTAGATAAGGAATTTGCATGAGTATTTAATAATTAAAAAAAGTTTATTATTATTTATATGTGCAAGATTGATTTTTAATAAATAAAATAAATGATTTTATTTATTTGGAAGAAGATAAGGTTGAGGAATTAAATTAAATTAATTAAGTAATTAAAACAATTATTTAATTTAGGAAGTGGAAAATGGATAATTAATTAAATAATAATGAATTATTAATTGAACTTTAGGATTGAAGAATAATTAGTCAATTAATCAAACAATATTAATTATTTAATTAATATAGATGAATAAGGGAATAATTAATGGATTAATTAAATAATCTTAATTACTTAATTAATATAGAAGAATAGATAATTTGAATTTAATCAAATAATATGAAATTATTCAATTATTAGGATGAAGTAAAATTGATTATTAATTTAATCATTTAGTTAAAATTAGGTGTCTACATTTTGCCCCTCTTGAGACGATGAATTATTTATAGCGTTGTTTCAAAGAAAGTGAAGACATGCCCTAGTTTTCCCCAGCGAAATGAAGAAATGAATGTAGGATGCCCCCTCGACGATTTGATAGAAGAATAAAATTGTTTGGTTAAACTTTCAAAAATAATGAAGATGAAGAAAAACATAGCCAGAATGAAAATAGTAGAATAAGAAAGATGTGCAATAGGAAGAAAGTTAGTATAGAAGAAAGATAGTGATGAGACACTGAATGTTGATCAATGAGTGATATAAATGCAAAGAGATGTATTGATATAGCAGAGACTTTCTATTTTATTTTATTTTATTTTTCTTGTCATCATAGAGTGTTTTATTATGTGACAAGCGAATGTAAGCACACCAAGGCATGAGTTGTTATGGCAACATCTATTTTTGTTTGCCTAAATATATTGATAAGAGACAAGTGGATATACATACACCAATTTGAGACAAACCTCGACGACTTCAGTATCTATTGTCAAGACTAAGACACAACAAACAAGGATTGTTCTTAAACGTACTAGACATGATAGAACCTTGTCGGAATATGTAAGGGAATATAGCTTCACAACATGACAAACCAAATGCATAAAGGTAATAGATGACCTTATAAACATAGGACAATTTGTTAATGCTAAAATCTAGTCCACTACACATGAGGAAACATACCTATCATAATAGCTTAAAGAATATTCCAAAAACACAACATATTAAAGTAATGACCTTTCCACATTCTTGCTCCTCTAAATCATTTTGAGATGTCCTCGAGGAACATTGGAATAGAACAATAAGATAAATCAAGAAATAAAATATTTAAAGATAAAACAAATCAACAACTATCAGATTTCTTGCCAGAAAATAGTTGCTCAATATTGAATGTAGGAAATGTGTATCTGCAGGACATGATTGGTTTGATAAGATGTTAAAAGCATCTTTTGCAATTGATTAGTAGTTTTATAGATAGTTTAGCTAGAGTCTATGATTCCTAATTGTTTCATGAATGCTCAATGTGTTGGGATGTTGTGTAGTTTGTGTTTGTTAAAATCTTGTGTCAAGAAAATGGAATTTTATTATCGATATGGTAGATGATGCTATATTTTTGGATTGTTGAAATTTTTCAATGTTTTTAGCTTTCCTTGGAATATGTGATGTCTTTTTGGATTTTCTAGGATCTTATGATGGACCAGTATCAAGCCATGATAAGGGTATTAGGTGTTTGTTTAATGGATGTATGAATGGATGAAAAGCACTAATAGATGGTGGAATAAGGCTTCTACACATAGTGCATGTAAATAGGTTTTCACCATGGTACTTACCCAAGGTGCCACCAAAGTGGTTTTCAACATAAGGTAGATTATTTCTCTTTACTTTTGTTATTTATTTATTTTTAAATTGTATTATTTTGTATTTTTGACTTAAGATACTCTGAGGATTAAGCATAGAATTTTCTCAAGTGGATGTTATTGATGGGATCATCAAGTGGTTCACCTTAAGATGTTGATAAAGTTGATATGCTCCTAATCCATAAGCTATAGTGATAACAAAGGGTCCTAACTAGTTAGGCTCAAATTTCCCTTTCTTCTCACGTTCTTGTTGATTTTTTTATTTTCCTTCAGTACCTGATCTCCTATTTCAAATGTGTGTGCAACTTTTTATTGTAGATGTGGTGGATATGGTTTTGATAGACCTGTAGGTGATTTAGTGCATTAAGACATTGTTCATCTAGTATTTCCAAGTCATTTAGTCTAGTAATCCTGTAGTCTTCATCATTTATCAGATGTCGTAGAGAAACTCGAAGAGAAGGCAGCTCGACCTCTATAGGAAAAATTGATTCAACTCTAAAGATGAGGAAATATGGTGTTGTGCTTGTAGGCATGTGAATGCTAGTTCGATATGTCCATGGTGCAAGGTTGAGTTGGATGTGCCAATCATGGCCAACATCATTGACAGACTTCTTTAGGATTTTCAATATTATTTTGTTTGATGCCTTAGCTTGATCATTACTTTGTGGATAGTAAGGAGTGGAAAAGTGGTGTTAGATATGGAACTTATTACATAGCTCACAAATATCTTGATTCTTGATTGATCTACCATTGTCAGTGACGATAGTTGAAGGGATTCCATACCAATAAATAATGTAGTTCAAGATAAACTTAGCTATTTTCTTTCTAATAATACCAATAAGTGGAAAGGCTTCAATCCATTTTATAGAATATTTTATGGCAGTTATTATGAACTTGTATTTGTTGGAGGATTGGGGATTAATTTTTCCCACGAGGTTGAGTCCCCACTACAAAAAATTCCATAATATAGCTTGTAATTCCTGTGCAGGTGCATGTATAAGATTCACATGTCATTGACACTTTAGATGTTTATGTGTAAACTAGTGGGCATCCTATTCCATCATCGGCCAATAGTAACCAGCTCTAGAATTAATTTCTTAGATGTGTTTGGACCACTAGCATGTGCACCATAAACACCATCATGTATAAGGAAATTTGTGCATTATTCGAGTTAAGACACCTAAGGAGAGTACTATTAAAGCTCCTTCAATATAGTGTATTGTTGAGGATAAGGAAGCAAGATGAATGTCTAATGAAGGTTTTTCTTTGGTTATTAGATAATTCGATTGGTAAGATTTGGTGATGAAGGTAATTGTATATGACTTGATACCACTTGGGGAATCAAGACCAACAATTTTAGAACAAGTTTAGACTACGAGACATTGAAGCTAGGGATCAAGAGTTGATCCACTAAGAATTTATATTACTAAGTATTATATGACATATCAAGGAGAGATCTCATGGTAGTCATGGCGTCTACTACTATTTTGTTTAGTCTTGGGACCTACTACTCTGAAACTATCAATTGATCATCTGTAATAGGTGCATCTTCTAGTTGGTCTACAATTATTTGACCTTTGGTTGCTTTCTTGTCCATGTACTTAACGTCAAACTCATTTCAAGAATCATTAACCATTTTTCTAAACAACTTGTGAGTGTTGCCTTGTTTAACAGATACTTGAGAGGATCTATTTTTGCAATAAGCTTGGTATGGTGGTTAAGTATATAATTTTTCAACTTTTGTGAAGTAAAAACAACTGCTAGATAGGCACATTTGATTGATGAATAATTAAGTTCATAACCAAGTAGAGTGTGACTAATGTAATAGACTGCTCTTTATATACCTGTGTCATCATGCTGAGCTTGGAGTGCACCTAGTGTTGTTGGTGTTGTAGAGATATAAAATAATAGAGCTCTGCCTTGAATAGGTGGCATTAGTACTGGAGGAGATGTCAGAGAATCCTTGAGTAGCTGGAACGCCTTTTGACAATTTTCATCCCATTTAAAGGTAACACCCTTATGCACAAGGTGTGTAAATGGGTGACACTTATCTTCTAGTTGTGAAATAAAGCGTCGGATCGATTGGAGCTTCCCTTGTAAACTTCACAACTGTTTAAGAGTGGTAGGAGGAGGAATATAAATTATTACTTTTACCTTTGCCAAGTTGATCTCAATACCTGTTTGAGATACAATGCACCCTAGTAACTTTCCAAATGTTACCCCAAAGACACATTTCTTAGGATTTAATTGAAATTTATACTACTCTAGTCTATCAAAAAATTTAGCTAATATGTCAATATGGCCTTCCTTAGTGATTGATTTCACAAGTAGATCATCAACATAATCTTCCATCAAGATGTGCATCATGTCATGAAAAATAGTTGTCATAGCTCGTTGATAAGTAGCTCTAATGTTTTTAAGACCAAAAGTCATGACATTCCAATAGAAGGTCCCCCATGGACAAGTGAATATTTTTTATGTTGTTATCCAATGGCAATGTGGATTTGATTGTATCCTGAGAATCCATCCATTAAGGATAGCATCTCATGCCCTGTTGTGAAATATACAATCATATCTATGTTTGGTAAAGGGGGGTCATCTTTCAAGCATGCTTTATTGAGATATCTAAAGTTTGTGCATATGTGGATGCCCCCAGTGAACCAAGTTTGATATCCATTCTGCATAATCAATATGTTGATTAAAGCCCACATCTAACAACTTTGAGAGTTTTGCTTTGACTAGTAATGCTATCTATGGGTGCATTTTATGTAGCTTTTATTTCACAGGTTTTTCCCTTTAACTGTGAGATGATGTAGTACTAGATTTGGATCCAATCTAGGCATTTCAACATAGGACCATGTGAAGTTTATTTGTCTATTCTTGAAAAATGACATGAAATTGATCCTTTCTTCTTTAGAAAGATAAGTTGCAAAGTATATTATCCTAACATTCTCTCTAGTACTGATATATGTCTTCATAGATTTCTCAATAAGAACTAGAGCTATCACTTGTTCCATAGGGATATTGTCAAATCTTCCATCCTTGGGTGCCTCAGATACATCTTTTATTTTTACTATTCTTCAGTCTAAAATTGTTGCATGGTGATTTTCACTAGGGGACCTATTTATGCATTTTATGCTTTAACAACTGAAAGGTTTGGCATCCTCCTCGAAGTATGCCATTGTGTCTAATTCTATGATGAATCCAACTCTATGATCCCCTAAGGGTATACCATCTCGAAGCCCCATAAACTCAGCTATAACTTTGTCGTTTTGGAATATGTCTAAGCTAGGTGGATCTCGTTGGTCCCAATCAATAAGTTGGGGGTATATAAGTGGAAATTTGTTATTGATAGTAGGTAAAGGCTAATAAGACATATATGACATTATGCAAATGTTTATATCAGGGAATAATTCAATGATACTCTCAAAGGAGTCATTATCGGTATCCTTATTAAAGAATTTATCAGCCAAAAAGGTTTTATCTATGCCTATAAGTGTACTTTTGATATTTGTGGACACCTTAGTCAATTTCACAAATTCAATTCCTTTATATTTTGGTTCAATAGGTATTATGATAGAATCCATAATTCCTTGCTCATGTGCTCCAAGTCCACTATGTCCATTATATCTCATATGTTCCATCATTGGGAATCCTTTAGTGTACTTTTCTACTAGTAATATGATAGTATCCTCTTCTTTGTCATTGTAAACCCACTTGAAAATGTCTTCATCTATAGAATATTTATCTAGTTCCCCCTGCTTGGAAAAATTAGTTGGGTTGCATTTGATTATCATAGTTGATGTTGCTTAAGCTTTACTTGGTTTTCCATGTGATCTAGGTGATAAAGGAAGTTGACCTACATAGAAGGATTGTGTCATATCATATTCCCCATACCTTTTGTCTTCAATTTTAATCTTAGCACTCCAAGAGCGACCGTGGTAGACTTTTTAACTAGTTTTGAAGAGTCTATGTGGGATTTAGAGGAGGATGCTTCAGTGTTGTTAGGAACACAAAGTGTGGTATATCCTCTCAAATTGCTATAGTTTGGGAAAGTGCCTAGATCTATCAAAATAGTTACTTCATTTCCTTCGTGAAAGAAATTGAGACACTTGTGGAAGGTAGAAGGTACAACCTGCATGGCATGAATCCATGGGCGACCAAGAACGCACGTTGTAGGGTAGTTCAAGATCTAATACTTAGCAGACTGTGTCTTTGGTTATTGATCCCACTCTAATTGGAATAGTAATGGTCCCTTTGTAGGGGCGTTCAACCTCATCATAAGCTTTTATTAATATCATCTTTGTTGAATCTATAACCTTCTCAGAGTATTCTAGTATCTTTACCAAATTTAAAGTGCATATATTCAAGCTAGCACCACCATCTATTAGGACATGTTTTATGCAGTGTTTATGGACAATGATTTCCAAGTAAAGGGTCTCATTGTGAAAAGTAACTGGGATGTCAAGTATTTATCAAAAAAGCTCAGATGATGTGAAGAGGTGATATTACCAACCATAACTTGAAACTGGTTCGCATTAAGATTTGTTGGTACTGATGATTATTTAAGAGCTTTATCTAATATATCCTTGTGACTCGGTGATATGTGTAAAAGCTCAAGAATGGATATTTGGGTTGGTGTTTTAATCAGTTGATCCATTAGATTACACTAAGGTGTAATGGATGCTCTAGATGGTGCTCCCTTGTAGAGTGATTTTGCTTCTACGTGTTGTAACGTTACATTCGGGTTTTGGATTCTTTATAGTGATAGTCAATACATGGTTATCAACTTCCTCGAGATGGTTAACAGTGCAGTCATAGTTAATTGATGTATAGTTGGTATTGTTGCTTGAGCTACCACCTTGGGTATTTCCTTTTCCATGATTATGTAAGAGATCTTTGAAGATTACATGATCGTCGTTTGAGGAATTTTGTTGGTTTTTAACACCAATATTGCCTTTGTTTACAAAATTCTAGATAAGATGTTTCAATTTAAAACAATTGGAAGTTTTATGTCCTTTTACTTTATTGTAATTGCAGAAATTAGTGTCCTTCCATCATGTGGGTTTGACCTATGTTACATATTGATTGATTTTTAGAAGAGTGACCATATTTGCTTGGAGTAGTTTATGAAGCACACACTCAATAGGTTATCCCAAAGGAGTGAATTTTCATCTTGGATTGTTGGTGAGTCTAAAGGGTGATTGTTGTGTGGTATCCTATAGATTTGTTGATGTTTGAACATTGATTCAAGTGCTGGTATATGTAAGGTGTGTTGGATAGTTTGAGCATTTTGTGTTATAAATTGGGGATATGAAGTTAAGACACGTTAATTTGTAGGAATTATAGGAAATAATTAGTAAGAGAGATAGACCTTTGATTACCCAAAGGCTCATAGATGGTGGATTATTACAAGTAGCCACATTTCCTGTACAGTAATACAGTGTACATATTTAGTCGTGTATAAATCACTATAATACACAATTGGAGAGGTGAGGAATAATGATGATAGGTTGGTTATTAAATTGAATGATGAAACCTTCAATAATTATATGCATTTACCTCAAAGGAATGTTTTTGTTGCAATTGATTTCATAGTGGCATATCAATTCTATACCGAGAAATAAAGGGAAACACAAAAAATATTATTGCTCAACAATGGTTCAAGGTTCCCAAGAAAGGTAAATCATAATTACCTAAGAAAATGCATCAGTTCCATTTTGTAGAAGAGATTTCAGACTTGATAGTCCTTCTTTATAAGCTTAAGGGAAATGTAAATGCACATGATTTTGAAGAATGGATGTATTTGTTTGAATAGTGATAAATATCCATGGAAAATAGTTCATTGATTGGGGTACTTTGATTAGTCATAAAATTCATACACATATTACTCATTTTCCACTAAACAAAGCTTTTTATATGTCGACATACTTATTTTATGCAATTGCTAGTACAAGGCCCTGGTTGGGACTTCACACAGAAGGTGTGCTTGATAATACTCTTCAAATTTATTATTACTACACATAATTACAATTGCATAAGAGTTACAAGGATATTAGAAGAGTAACTAATGCTTTCACTATGACAATAATGAGAGAAATCCAAGGAGATATGGGCCTAAGAATATCCCCTAAAGCTACCTTGTTGGTTAAGAATGATGGTAGTTACTTCATTCATTTCTAGAGGTTCACCTGCATAAGAGTAGGGGGATTTAATGGAGTTCCATTCAAATTTCCAAAGTAATTAGATGATAATTTTTTATTGATTGAAGTGTACAGGTAAGTAGTTGAGGTAAACAAATGGTGTCAACAAAGGAAAAAGGTAGGAATTCCTTTTCCTATTGGTCTATCTCATTACCAATGCAATTTGATGTTTAATGCTTTGAACATTAAAAGGGAACTAATCAAATTTAATAAGCATCTCTATGAGAGAATACTTCCCTTTGAAAGTCAAAATTTTGTGAAGGACAATTTACAATTGGAGCCAAGTTTTTATCATGTTCCAAATTTAGAAGATAATTGGGAAAATTACCTAGATGAATGTGAGGTAAGAAGATGTGGATGGATGAGGTTATCTTTAAGACAAATTGTAACCTTTAGGTTATACTGGGATATCTAAGATATTGAAGATGATGAGGCTGATTTGGTGGTGGTGGAACCCCTAAAAATCTTTGTGTTCCATTGATAAAAGTCTGCAAAATCTTGTTATTTTCATGTATATGGGCTTAGGGTTTTAGTTATCTGTCATATTTAGGGTTTTGTGTTCCTTAAATCCTTTCTAAAATCCTAAGTTTAAATCCCTTTGTCAAGTGTTCTAACTCATTGTTGACTGTTTGTTACCCATTCTTGGTCATTTAAGTCATATCTTATGTCGTTAAGGTCATCTATTTATTGGCCCCTTTAATCCTAATACTCCTGGTTGATGCTCGTTGATTTATTAGAAGTATCGCTTTATGTTATGCGGGTTGCAAATCTTAAATATTTGCTAAGTGGTCCTAGGTCAAAGCTTTAGTTTTTCTATCATTAACCTAAAGTCTCAACCTAATTTTTTATGTCCCCGCTTGTTGTTTGCCTAGTCAGGTTCCTTTTTAAAAAACTATCTTGATGCATGTGCAAATATTCGGTTTCACGAGAGCCATCAGATCTACGCTATCAAATCTTGACTACTCCCCATGCCCCTGTTAGGCTTTATTTCCCATTAAAATATTAGAGTGGGCTAGCGAGAGAGTGTCATGTGTCCCCTACAATGGTGGGCCCCAAGCATCTTCTAATGTCAACAAGTGACCAACTCTTATGATCAATGGTAGATATAAAGTAATGTTGTTGCATCTAAATTGTCCCCCACACCCCCGCTTGATTTTAATATTCATTAAAATAAGCTCACGGGCTAGCGAGCAGATGACATGTATCCCTTTGTCAGTGGGACCCATTAGGCTACAGAGAAAGTAAAGGCTCCGTTTGACAAGATCGACGGTTGAGATTAGGTAATGTGGGTCAATCTTGATCGTTCCCTGTCATCTCGCGGGGGATCCACCTCTATCTCCCATCTCTCAACAAGGAAGCAGGGAGATGCCATGTGGAGCAATCAGAACTGCCGAAGAACTATAGAGAAGGAGGAAATATTAATGAAGTATTTTGGAAAAATGTTTAATACATTAAAACTTGCACTACTAAAGGGACTTTTAAGCATGTGATGCAAAAGTAAACGAGATCTTTTAATCTTGGTCGTCCATTGTGTCTAAAGGTTATGTGCATGAAAAAGTAGTCTTATGGTAAAGCACACATATGTTGAAGATTTTAGATCTAATATGAGCCCTTCCCCACCTCCCCATTGCTGAAAGTTGCACACAAGTTAAGACCGATGGGGGAGCAAGGAAGCCAACACGTGGATTTTCCCAATGACAGTAAAGATGGTGGAGCCAGAAAATGACTTGAATCTTGGGTCCACATGGGTTGTTTTTTATTGGTCGATGGAAGTGGAGGTTTATAGTCAACTTTTTCAAAATTCTTTGATTGAATCTAGGTCGTCTATCTAGCCATATCATCGTATGACCAACGATTAACAGTCAACGTTGAGTTTGAAGGAAAATTAGCCATTCTGGTTTGCATGAGAGAACCATAATGACAGACAAGATGAAGAGATACCGAATTAGAAGGTTTTAAAGCCATTAAAACCTATTTTAAAGCATAATTAAAGATTGTTAAAGGCATTCTACACATTCAAAGAGTTTGTGCTATGATTTTCAAGCTTGTCTGGTGATAAAATTAGGGTTTTTGAGTGTTTTGCAAACCAGTAAGTAAAATCAATTCCTTACTTCTAAAATTGTTTAAAACTTATTTAATTGTGCTCGCTTAATCTTTTTGTCACTAGGGTTCTCTTGTTTAATATGCATTTCTTTTAAGGTTTGATGTAAATTCAAAGCAATTAGCTTGTTTGGCCTTGTTATTTTCTAAGTCAAACCCTTGCCTAAGTCGTAAGTTTCTAGTTTGCTAAAAAAACCCTAGTTTGTGAAAACCCTAAAATCATGGCCCCAAAAGTAAAAGCATCTTCATCTAAGGAGCAAGCCTCTGGCTTAAAACCCCCTGTCAAACTTATAGTCCAAGACCTGACTAACCAGTTGAAACCTTAGACCTCTGAAAAACATAAAGGTCAATTATTGTTCTAAGGGAAGCAAATTGTAGAGGGACTAATAAACAAGCAAAGTGTTATCAAGGATGCCACATTGCCCTACACTGGGTGGCAAATTTTTAGTTGTTGGTTTGGGAACAAGAATTGTGGCATTCTCGTGGGCAACCCATGGAACTTGGATTTGGGAAAATTGATAGTCCCAAATGTCTACATGGATGTGGAATTATTGAAGGAATTGGCTAGAAACTATGATCCAGTCACAAGGATTATGAGAACTTTTGATGGTATTAACATGGTCAAGGTCACAAGGGAAGAGATTGCAAAAATATTCAAGCTCACAGAATGGAGTGAGGACATGGTGTCGATTGATGAGAAGACTCTTAGGACAAAGTATGAAAAAGTTAGGCACACATTCAAAATTTCAATACTACCAAATTATTTGGCATCTGTGGATGGTAGAAGGGTAGTCTTGGGTCCTTTAGATAAAGAACCCTACCCTATCAATTACTTTGTGTTCTACTTTCAGAGGACTTTCTATTCTATATGCCAAATAATTGGTTATGACCCTATTACAGGCATGCCTATGGCCTGGATGTACATGATAGCACATATCCAACATCCCACATATTACACATTGTATGATTATGGAGGGTACCTGGCAGAAAGAATTCATGAGGGCTTGGTTGAATTGAAAAAGGGTAAAGATGGAGTCAAATTCTTTGGGTACTCATTGTTTATGCACATGTTATTGTTCAAAGGTGTTATATATTTTGGTCAGGATATGGCATTCGAGCAGAAGAAAGGTAACTTGGAGCTTCTTATTCAATGGTGTATTACAGTCCTTGATAAAGATGATAGGAAATTTGATTATGTCATGTTTGAAAACTTGTTTGCCTCCAAGTTGAGGAGAGTGTTGATTATGAACATGCTAAGGATTCCTATAGCCTTGCATGATTTTTCTGAGGCCTAAGGAAAGGAGGCCAGATCTATGGGTTGATCATAGTTGGGGGGATGTCATCCCTTATCCTACCTATATTGTTTTGAGAGTTTGTGGCACATATGTTTCACCCTACCTATTGCCCAAGGATGTGCCAGAGAGAATTGGCTTTCTAGAAGTGATATGGTAACTTGGCAATGCAGAAAATAACCACTTGAAAAAATAGAGAAAGGGAACATTCTTCCCTTCATACACTTACTTTTATAATTTTGTAATGATTAAAGGAGGATGAGACAAGATTAATGACATACTCAAGCCTCTAGGGATGAGAAGAGAAACGTCAAGAAACCATCATCCAGAGGGATTCATGGTGTGGTTAAAATTGAGAAATAAGAGTTCAAAGTTTATTCATAATTTCTATTTCCATGAGGATGTTATTAGAAACATTTTTTATTTTCAAAAAGAGGATGAAGAAAAAGTAAAGTGGATTGCTTTTGATAAATTACAAAAGAAAATAAGAGAAAAGGATCCACAATTCATTGTTCTTGTTGAAATTTTGAATGAGATGCAAAGAATAGAATATGTTTTCAAAAACTTTGAAACAGTGGTTAGGCATTTAGAAGGTGAGAGGTTGGTCAAAGAAAAGGGAAATTCCATTGCTATAAAGGAACAACGTGAGGGGGAAAATTCTGTAATGGAAGAATGGCCAGCTCACCAGCCCCCTGAGCAAAAGGTCAACATTTTTAGAAGGAAGAAAAATAAGGCAAAGGGAAAGGGTACAACAATCGCCTATTCCCAACAAGAAGAGCAAAGGATCCCTTCTCCAGTGCCAAAAATGCCACCGCCATCTCCTCTTAGGTCAACCAGACCTAAATTTATTAATATTGACTCTCCACCAAGACAAGCATCACCACTAAGAGAGCCACCTCTGAAGAAGCAAAAGGTTCAATCAACTGGCTTGGTGGATTATGAAGAAGATTCTGAGGAAGAGATCTTAGTAACACAGGAAGAAATGCAATAAGGGATGCCTTCTCCACCCAGGAAGATTGTGCCACAATAGCTTAGTCTGAGATTAAGCAAGGTTGACCTTACTGGCTTAAATAGCCAAAATGATGTTAGAGAAGAGGCATGCATAAAATTTACGGACAATGATTCTTTTGTGAAGTCCAAAGCATTCATGGAATTTGTTTGGAGGGCGAAGAAGGATGAATTTGTAAATAAGGTTGTAGAATAGAGGAGCCTCCATCCTGAGCTACCTGATTCAATAATCCAAGCACAAGTAATAAAAGAGATGAAGGAGAAATATCAAAAAATAATTGCATCTGACGGTAGAGAACTGGTGAGAAGAAGTGGAATTCTTTTATTGCCTGAATGGGACTTATTTTCTGCCATTGCATTTGATATAATAAAGATATATGATAGGACTCTCTACAATTCAGAGGAAGAAGCTATAATTGCACTACAAGGATCTACATTTAGTGAGTAGTGGGACACATTGGCCATCTGGGCCCTAGCCCCCGATACCAAGAAGGCAAACATTCCAGAGCTTGCTGCAAATTATAGGGGGGATTAATTATAAAAAGAGTATCTGATACTTTAGAAATTGAGTTTGCAACAATGTTAGTCAATGTTTCTCAATTCACAAAGCAACAATGGAGTCAGTAACTACTGAGAAAGAAAGTTATAGAAAAAAGTATAATGATTTATTGGTTGATTATGGAAAGAACCAACAACAAACAATGTAGTTACATAATGAATTGGCATTGTTGAAGGAGAAAATACAAAATTTATAGTCAGGTGAGCCAAGGGAAACTGATACTACTTCTCCCTCTGTCTCTCAAGAGCCAACAATTGGTGCCACTATACCCATATAAGTTCTTCATGGGCAATTGTGCCCTACAATATGGGAAATGTTCCCATTGTTATGGAGGGACCAAGTACTTCAGGTACAACACAAGCATAAGACATCAACAAAGAAGAACTACTCCAAAAGCTAAAGGAATATGAAGAAAAGGTCAGTCAACATGATAAAGACATTCTTGATAGCAAATTAAAGATTGTGACTATAGTTTTGGAACATTTGAATAGAGGAGTGGATAAAAGGTTAATTAAAATTCATGCTAATTATTCTTCAATGGTGGGGGCAATAAACAATTTTGATATTGACAAGGAGGTTGACATCCCACTCATGGAAAGGTGGATTCCTAGAATGCAAGACTTGAGGATAATGGTTGTGGGAGCTAAGCATGATGTTAATGGAATTGAGAAGATCAAACCAACCCTTAGAAATGTGATTGGAATCCAAGAGTTACAAGGCAATATTGATTCTTTAGAGGCTAAGATGAGGGAATTGGTGAAGATTTTTCATGAGATGAATCATGGCTTGTTCCCTGATATACTAAAGAATGATGGTAATATCAAGCCCATGCAGGAGTGGAAAAGGCCAATGAGGTGATATCAAATCAAGTGGCAAAGATTTGTAAGGAAAATAATATGAGCATGTTGAAGAAGAATATGGATATGCTTGCTCAGGCTGGGGTTGCTTTGGAAGAGTTTGATAAGGAGGAAAATCAAGTTATAACCAAATATGCTCCTTACAGGCAAAAAGCTGATCATATCATTAAATTTGATTGGCCTACAGAAGAAGAATTTCAAGCTTGGAAAGATAAATATTTGGATGTTCTTAAGGATTGAGCTACAGTGGTGGGATAGTGAAAAATTTTGGTCTTAAGTTTGCAAATATGCTGAGTAATAGATGGGAGAAATACAATGCATAGCCTAGAAGTAGTACAGATTAGGATTTTGCTAAAGTACGGATAAAATATTATTTTCTCCCAAATTTGAATTTGATGACAAGGATGTAAACATGGAGAGTCTTTTGTCTCTTCTGCTTTCTACACTTTATGCTTTTCTCTCTTTTATGTGTGGTGCACATGAACACAATTTTGGAGCACATGGATATTGCTATATCAACTTAAAAGATGCCTTTTGGAAGGCAGGACTTGATCTTCAACGACAAATGAAAATAGCCTTTGTCTCAAGTAATATTTCCCTCCATGTGAAATTGCAAATATAATTGCAAAGGGAATATATTTTGTATTGGTCCAATTGAAAAGGGACGTGTACTTCTTGGCCTATAGCTTGTTTTTCTCCTTCGTTTCTATAAGAAGGAAGTCAAGGCCAGAAGTAGGGGTTCATTGCTTGTTAATTGATCACAGAGAATTTTGTAAAGGAATACAAAGAGCATTTTAGAGTTTTTTCTTAGGTTTTGAGTCTGTTAATATGCATATGTAATTTTGATAGTAATACTAGCAATTGAATACAGAATGGTGCAAATTCAAGACCATTTCTCTCCTATGTACTTGTTTCATGGATTATGAATAATATGATCAAGGATTATCTTATTTGTCTTCATTAATTTCCAGCGGATGTGTAGCTTTGTTCTTGCTTTTAATTCAATGAATTAATGAAAATGCTTGAATGAAGCTTTAGGTTCGTGTAAATTGAGTACTAGGATCTTAGTAAGAAGTTATGGTCAAGAATACAATGAATGTGATACTATAATGTAGTATTATCAAAGCTTAATGATGCTATGTGTTAAACTGTTATCAAATTGTATAGGTTTTGAGATTGACTCTATTCCTAGGATAAGGCACTGATGTAAGTGAGTGTCATGATATATTTTGTTGGTCAATTCAGTAGCAAATCAATTTTATTAACAAATTTTCTAATGGATTACAATTGTTGTTATGTTGTGTTAAGTTTATCCATTCTCATGCTCTAAATGTTGAGTGTTGTTAAGGAGTAGCTAGCTTCTTTGATACATCCCATTTATTGAGCTATCATATGATAATTTATTTTTTATTTGCAATGTATTCAGTCATTAGGTGTAGAAGTCTTTAAATACATTGTGGGATCACCCTCCCGGGTCTTGCAGAGCCCAAAATGTAGGAGGAAAGAATTGTTGCTTTCACTCGTTTGTTGGCCAATCCCTTCAAGTTGCTGAGAATTGGAAATGGTAAAGTCCATAGGCTTCCTTGGAGATCAGTTTGGTTCTTGAAAAACAACCAACAGGTGGACCCAATTATCACTAGCCACATTCAAAATCAACCTATCTTACCTATGGACTGGAGCATTAAGGAAGTGGAAACTATTGAAGCTAAAATTGTCGTAGTGATCAAGAAAAAAGGTGAATAAGTAATTGTTACCAATTTTTCACTACAAGTCAATTGGTGGAGTTGATTAAATATTGTTATATTTGAAAGTGAAAGAATAGTTATTTCTACATGTGCTTAAGTGTTGTTTGCACTATATTTATCATTCATCAAGTGATAGTTATGCAAGTGTTTTGAGAAAACCGAGTTTTAGAAGTATTGCTCGAATATTTTACAAATCAAATGGAGTACAAAACTGAGTATACAAATGATTAAGCATAACAAAGTGCTTTCATTTATTTCATGAAGTTATTCATATTACATGTTTTCATTTGATTGCAAGAATACAAATGATGGTACAACTTTGCATTTCAATGCATTTCTTTCAGAGTGGAAATGAAAGAAGAAATTTAAAGATCCACACAAGCTGTGGTTTTAGCCTGTTCCATTCATTACAAGAAAGGAAATATACAACTGAAAGAGAGAAGCAAATAACATGGGAAATCTTCGTCATTGCTTGAGTTGATCTTCGGTTGATGCCTCATAGCTTGCTCCATTCTGCTTTCATTCCTGGCTGTACCTACAAAAGATTGAGAAGGGTGTCAATTAAGAGCTCAGGATATGAACTATACTACATGTCATACTAACAGAGATATATTTCAATCCTTGGAATGCATAGAATCAACTAAAGGAAAGAAAAAAAATATGAATTGAAAAGGGAAACATCATCATCGTATATTGTTTTTTGCTAACTTTGTTTGTTTCCTTTTGTAGGTATAGGAAAAGTCATGTAGCTGATTATCTTATGAAGACCAAGCATGTGGAGGAAAACAGGCTCTCACAGGGGTAGAGCTCGACATGCTACCCCTTTCGTATTATAGATGGGGTTGAGTGAAGGAATGCAATCATCATGTTCATCTAAACTATTCATGAAAGAGTAAAGTAGAGTTTCATTCATCAAAGCCATTAAGCCTACTGTTCACTCATAACAATCAAGTAATATGCTTTTCTGAAAGCTACAGGTGGACAATAGACTTAAATGAGTTCAATCAATTCAACTGAAATGCATCATTTTCATAATTGCAAATCTAAAATATTGCTATACACTTTGCATTTTGCTGCCATAAGTGTTGTTTATGCATCTTGTTTCATGATAGTACAACAATGTTCATGCTCATGATGGTGATAGTGAACAGGCATACATAATGCCTCATTAACAAAGAGCATTGTTCGAGAAAGGGAACATGTGATAAGTTTCATATTTTCATTTGAGAAGAGAGCAAGTGCATGGAACAATTTTTATTAAATGGAACATAAAAATGCATGAAGAGTGCCAAGAAAAGGAACAGTGATATCATCTGATCAAAGCATGGAATTACAGACATTAATCTTTTAGCTGGTGACTAAAGCAACATAAGTGAAACAAGAAGTCACAAGAAATGTAAAAGAGACTAGAGCAAGCAAATAATCTACAGATTTAAATCAAAGAATTTATGTATGAAGGATGGTGAATCTTAAAAGAAAAGTGCTCCATATGATGTTCGAAGCTTTTTAGCAATACCCCATGAAGGATTCATGCTTGATTTTTGCAATTTTCTGAATGTTAAATCTTGTTGTCCCAAGGAGTATGGAAAATTGTATGAAATACAAAGATTTGAAAATACAGGTTTTCTATCATTTAGTCATTATATGAGTTTTGATCCTGTAAACAACAAATGCCTTCATGAGACCCACCTGCGGGTTTTGTTTTTCCTTCTCATTTGGAAATAGAAAGTAAATCTTGACTTCACATAAAGGGAGATACCATATATATAAACATAGAACTGAAATTTGCAAGTCCGAGCTAGGGTTTTCCATGATGGCCAAGATAAAAGCAGTAAACTGGAAATACAATGGAGCAAAGATCACATATACCCATTTTCAAAAATGAAGGGTAAGTAGCTAAATTACGGAAATGCAGTTTGTACATGAATTTTAGAATACCCATATGAGTATTTTAAATCCAAATGCAAATTTCTTCAAAAATACCATTTACCCATATGAGGTTTTTGAGGGAAATCATAAATGAAAATGAAATACCATGATGGGTCGAGCTCTAGTAAGAAATAGACAATTTTCTTCAAAAGATATTGAGTACCCACGTTGGATTTTTTGCATTGAGTACTGAAATAAGTGAATTTCTTTCAGAATAAAGTGAACCCACGTGGGGTTTTATTAAAAATACAGATATACCATGATTTCTAGCATACCCATGAGAGGGTTTGATTTAAAATGCAGATTTCTCATTTTACAGAATACCCACATTGGAGTTTTTACAATTTCAGCTTACCCACATGGGGTTTTCTATAGGAACAACAAGATAAGTGTTTTCTTTTAGAATCAAGAGATACCCATGTGAGGGTTTTACCAGAAAATGCAAGAATGCATGTAATGCATAATGGGTTGAGCCCATTTATGGAGGTTCAGTTATATTTTCCAAAAATGATAAGAACCATTTCGAGCTTTGCTTCATAAAAATTAAAATTTGAAGATAGAGATTATGAAATGGAGTGAGGAATTCTTCAATAAATCCAAGAAACACATGTTCATGGTGCAACCAATATGTGGTCTGCATTTGTTTCAAAACAACAATCATAGCTCTTGTGCTTAGTTTTAAAAAAGATTTTTCATTGATGAAAAGTGCAGATAGATAATGGAAGAGAGCTTACCCTTGTAAACAGTGGAGGAGTGAAGTGGCGCGGCCAGCTCTTAAGAGCTCTCAAACACAAAGCTGAGACTCTCTCATGGCGGCCGAGAACATAAATCAAAGACAAAAGGGAGATACAGAGCCATAATATATCAAAAAGTATGCTCATACTGTGGCCTTAAGGCCAAAAGATGATTCAAAAAACAAGTAAGGAGTTTAGAAAGTCCACAAAAAGCTTAAGAACATGTTTACCATTAAGAAAACATGGAGGATTCTAGAAAAATCGACAGTAGCAGCCATGCAGGAAGTCAGAAATACCCTTTGATAGCAAGAACCCTAGCTCTTGGAGGTGGCGCCCAGGAAAAGGCATTTTTCTCAATTGCAAATGATGCAAATGAAGTAAAGAATATTGGTTTTGTTGCTTAGGGTTTCCTTACCCTTAGTCGGCTAAGGGATTTTTCCTTAAGTTTTAAAGTTTCAATGCCAAGTAATACCATGGGGGGCCAACAAATTATTACTCCTAAGTCCCCAATACATAGTGGTGATCATTGACCTTTAGGATGCTATGTCTTATGCATGCCTTAGGTCGAGCATCTTAGAGGCCTCCATATTTTGATTTTTTTCCTAAGTCTTTAGGTTTTCCCAATGAAATATTCTTATGGCCTTAAACTATAGGGTTTTGTCAATTACGCCTTAGTGAGAATGGGAGAGTGATTATAATGCCTTAGATTTTGATTGATTTTGTGAGAAGTCAATTAAAATTGTAAATGAATTTTATTTATGATTTAGGGTTTTTTATTTTCAATTGATTTTAAAGAAATCAATTAGGGGATATGGATAGGAGATTTCTTTATATTTTTATGATTTTTTTAAAAGAAAAATCAAACATTGTAATTGGAGAAATAAGGTTGTTTTGCAAAAGATTCTTCTAAATCTTTAATTGCAAAAGTAATCAAATTATGAGAATATTAAATCTGCAAGCCATGTAAAGCAAGAATAAAACAAGTTGTTTTATTTCTTTGCTATTTTTAGCAGATTTATGAGAGATTTTTCCTTGGTCGGATTTGAACTTCTTGATGGAGAGATAAGGTCTTTTATTTGCTTTTAAAGCAGATTTGACCTATTTTGAGAAGCTTTTCAGTATGTACATGCAAAAAGTGTGATTTTTCTGCTTTTGTGCAAACTTTTGGAGCAGTTTTTGGTGATTTTCCTTGAGCTTTCTTCTTGAGCTCGAATTAGGGTTTTTGAGATATATCTTGAGGAAAACTTAGTGTTTTTTGAGTTCAAATTCTAGTTTCTTTCTCTTAAACATTTTTGAGCTTGTAAACTTCTTTGTAAACAGGTTTTGAGAGTTTCACTCCTTCATCCAATAAAAAGCAACATTCCTATCTCCAATTTTTGTCTCTATTTGTAGTTTTAGTATGATGTTCATATTGTGATTTTGTTTTACAAATCCTTTTTATGTCCTAATATTGCAGATTATTGATATAGAAAGTTCATTTAATGCAGGTTGCATGTTGTGTTTAGGTCCATACCTTCATGCAAATCAATTTTGTACTGATGTTATGAGAGATTGAGAATCCATTGCTATTTTTATGAAGACTATTTGTGGGTGAAATATCAAAGTCATTATTAAGTTGAGATCGTATTAAACAGGTTTTTCATTTTAGTCATATTCTCTATCATTTTTCCCAGAAAGTCACTTAGAATAGGATCCATCATTCGAAGAACTAGCTCACTCTGGAGATTCTCTTTTCACATAGATCACCCACATCTGAAAAGAGTTTCCATGTTTCAATAGATAGTTTGATTTTTTGTAAATCTGACAAAGGGTGCATATCTGATTGACAACAGTAATAAAAAAGAAAGTTGAAAGGAAAAACCCTCATCCCCAATAGGACAATAGGGCTAATGAATAGGCTAAAAGTAGTCATAGAGAGACATCATCACCTCATCAAAGGAATTCTACTATGCAACAAACTACTTCTAGTGGTGATGGAGGAGACGGTGATGATCCTCATGGAAAGAAGACCATAGAAAAATCTATGAAGTTTCAATGGGAGAGACTACTCAAAGAGAGAAAGAGGAAGAAAGATCGAGTCTCAAGTTAGATGATATAGTAGAGGAGATTGTAGAAGTGCCTTCTTTGTCATCTCCAACAAATAATTCCTCCTTTGTCCCATCTCATAGTCTTCCATTGCTTAATGACCCTAAAAATCCATCTACACAAGGTGAAGGAAATACATCTTCTTCACCCAAAATGTAGACTATTGACACTCCTCCATTAAGAAGATCACTTCTTTTTTCTTCTCTAATAACCAGTGAGGCTCCCACACTTTTAGCAACTTCATGGCTGGAATGGTCTCTCTCAAAGAAAAGGAGAATTATTGAGTTACAAGATGTACCTAACAAAGATGTGGTGTCTGAATTGCTTCAAAGAAATCCTCAAGCTAAGAAACCTAAAACTATTTCTTGATTGTTGAATGATTCTTCTTCTAAAAGTATGCATATTGAAATTTCCAATCGACCTCAATGCATAGATATGTTAGTCAGATGATTGTGAATGAATTTAGCATTACTAGGGTGAACTTAGGACCTCCTACTAGAGAGGGAGATATCCACAATTTCAAAGTGTCAGCTTCCAAATCAAATTGAGGTAGCTTTTGGCCCTAATTCTATCCTTGGGAAAGAAATGATTGATATAATGCATATCTATAAATGTTATGGGAAGATCACATGAGAGTGGATTAAGGAGATTTTGACAAGGGGAACTAAATTTATTGATGATATGTAAATTACTTGTGAAAACATTGAAGTCCTAAAGAAAAAAATTAATAATGAGATTTTTGGCGCTAAACATGAAGAGTCAGCATGGGTATAAAAAAAAGGGTACTTTAAAGAAATGTTTGAGGTAGGAGTGGATAAATTAGTAGTAGAAAAAATTATACCCAACATTGATGACAACATATGTGTTGTGTGGAAAAGGAGCATTGAGTGAAAAATTTTATTCATAAAATAAAATATATTAGAGCAAGGTAATTTATTAAAGAAATGCAATTAGATGAAGGCTGATATTCACATAGATCTCTTCAATAGAGGTGTCCATTTTCAAAGTGATGGAGATGTTGGAGAAGAAGATTTTGAAACTCTAAAGGATAAAATTCATACACATATTACTCATTTTCCACTAAACAAAGCTTTTTATATGTTGACATACTTATTTTATGCAATTTCTAGTACAAGGCCCTAGTTGAGACTTCACACAAAAGGTGTGCTCGATAATACTCTTCAAATTTATGATTACTACACACAATTACAATTGCATAAGAGTTACGAGAATAATAGAAGAGTAACCGATGCTTTCACTATGAGAATAATAAGAGAAATCCAAGGAGATATGGTCCTAAGAATATCCCCTAAAGCTACCCTATTGGTTAAGAATTATGGTAGTTACTTCATTCATTTCTAGAGGTTCAGTTGCATAAGAGTAGGGGGATTTGATGGAGTTCCCTTCAAATTTCCAAAGAAATCAGATGGTAAATTTTTATTGATTGAAGTGTGTAGATAAGTAGCCAAGGTAGAAAAATAGTGTCAACAAAGGAAAAAGGTAGGAATTCCTTTTCCTATTGGTCTATCTCATTACCAATGCAATTTGATGTCTGATTCTCTGAACATTAAAAGGGAACTAGTCAAATTTAATAAGCATCTCTATGAGAGACTATTTCCCTTTGAAAGTCAAAATTTTGTGAAGGACAATTTACAATTGAAGCCAAGTTTTTATCATGTTCCGGATTTAGAAGATTATTGGGAAAATTACCTAGACAAATACAAGGTAAGAAGACATGGATGGATGAGGTTATCTTTAAGACAAATTGTAACCTTTAGGTTGGATTGGGATATCCAAGGTATTGAAGATGATGAGCATGATTTGGCGGACCCTATTTTCACTACCCACATTCAAAATCAACCTATCTTACCTATGGATTGAAGCATTAAGGAAGTGGAAACTATTGAAGCTAAAATTGTCATAATGATCAAGAGAACAGGTGAATGGGTAATAAAAAAGCAAGTTGAAAGGAAAAGCCCTCATCTCCAATAGGACAACAAGGCTAATGAATAGGCTAAAAGTAGTCATATAGAGACATCATCACCTCATCAAAGGAATTTTCTATTGTGCAACAAACTACTTCCAGTGGTGATGGAGGAGATGGTGATGATCCTCATGGAAATAAGACCATAGAAAAATCCTATGAAGTTTCAATGGGAGAGACTACTTAAAGAGAGAAAGAGGAAGAAAGATCAAGTCTCAGGTTAGATGATATAGTAGAGGAGACTGTAGAAGTGCCTTTTTTGTCATCTCCAACAAATAATTCCTCCTCTGTCCCATCTCATAGTCTTCCATTGCTTAATGACCCTAAAAATCCATTTACACAAGGTGAAGGAAATACATCTTCTTCACTCGAAATGGAGACTATTGGAACTCCTCCATTAAGAAGATCACTTCTTTTTTCTTCTCCAATAACTAGTGAGGCTCCCACACCTTTAACAACTTCATGGTTAGAATGGTCTCTCTCCAAGAAAAGGAGAATTATTGAGTTACAAGATGTACCTAACAAAGACGTGGTGCCCGAATTGCTTCAAAGAAATCCTCAAGCTAAGAAACCTAAAACTATTTCTTGATTGTTGAATGATTCTTCTTCTAAAAGTATGTAGATTGAAATTTCTCACCCCTCAATGCATAAATATGTTAGTCAAATGATTGTGAATGAATTCAACATTACTAGGGTGAACTTAGGACCTCCTAATAGAGAGTGAGATATCCACAATTTCAAAGTGTCAGCTTCCAAATCAAATTGAGGTAGCTTTGGCCCTAATTCTATCCCTAGGAAAGAAATGATTGATAGAATGCATATCTATAAATGTTATGGGAAGATCATAGGGGAGTGGATTAAGGAGATTTTGACAAGGGGAACTAAATTTATTGATGATATGTAAATTATTTGTGAAAATATTGAAGTCGTAAAGAAAAAAATTAATAATGAGATTGTTGGCGCCAAACATGAAGAGTCGGTATGGGTATAAACAAATGGGGACTTTAAAGAAATGTTTGAGGCATGAGTGGATAAATTAGTAGTAGAAAAAATTATACCTAGCATTGAGGGCAACATATGTGTTATGTGGAAAAGGAGCATTGAGTGAAAATTTTCATTCATTCATAAAATATATTAGAGCAAAGTAATTTATTAAAGAAATGCAATTAGATGAAGGGCAATATTCACATAGATCTCTTCAATATAGGTGTTTATTTTCAAAGTGATGGAGATGTTGGAGAAGAAGATTTTGAAACTCTAAAGGATAAATTCAAAGATTTGATCGAGGAACTCTTTGGTAGACAATCTTTTAACGTGGATAACATGTGAAATTTAAGTGGTATTGAATTATCTCTCTTAGTTCATCAAGCATGCAAAAACCTTCTCAAGAATTGCAACATGAGGAAATAAAGCTCTTTGTAAATTGAGAACTAAAAATGTGGTTGTTCCACAACACAGTGAAATACCTCTAGTTGTCAAAGAATTCCTCACATACAAATCTAGGATTACTACGTCAGTCGTTGCCCAAACTTATAGTGGAGGAAGTACCACAAAGACACCACATCAACCATGATATTCATGTTTTATTGTATATTTATTTTATAAATGATAAGTCTCGAGAAGTAAAAGAGACTCTTTTAGTTGAATTTTCAGTTATGTTCAAGAAACAGTTATATATATATATATATATATATATATATATATGATGTGATGTAATCAAGGACTCTCTTAGAACTTTTTTTAGGAAATACATTTGGAATGTATTACTTAGATATTTGAATGAAAAGAGTTTGCTTGGATCTGTGTGTTTTAATCAAATTCTGAGATTCTTATATTTCTCTGTGGATGTAAAAATCTCTCTATTAACAAGATCTATTTCATTTTCAACGTTGTCCTCATCTTGAAATGTTAAAATATTATAATCAAATTCTGAGATTCTTATATTTCTATGTGGATGTAAAAATCTCTCTATTAACAAGATCTATTTCATTTTCAACGTTGTCCTCATCTTGAAATGTTAAAATATTATATTTCATAAAATGAAAATTAGTCTGTGAGTTATACGTGTTTCATGATTAAAATTTATCTATTTGAGTTTAATTTTCAGAGAATATAAATATAGAAATTCAATTTACTAATTTTTTGCTTTCTGGTTAAAAGTATGGGACAGAAACAAGCCTAAAGCAATAGCAAGGAGCAATTGAGGATCTTGGTAAGCGTTTATGCTGGAAGAAGATTGCTGAAAACGGCGATCTGGCTGTATGGCAAAAGCCTGCCAATCAGATTCACTGTATCAAAAAACAGAGAATCTTCAAGGTTCCCCCAATTTGTATGGGGGGAAATCCTGATACAGCCTGGTATGAATTACCTTCAATTTATTCTAAGAACTTCTCTGGGTTTTGAGATTCTATAATTTTAGGAAGAATCGACCTAAACATTACCAACTAGTAACCATTTTCATACCAATTTATAAGATAGCATTCTACTACTTGATCTGTTTCTTTTATTTTTTCAAAACATGAAAGGTACCAAAAGATGGAGAAATCTATAACTCCTTTACCTACAGTTAAAAACATTGAAGATACTGCAGGGATGGCTGTAGAAAAATGGCCAAAACGATTGGCAGTTGTTCCACCCGGACTAAAAAGAAGTACCACCGCTGGAGTAACAAGTGAAACATTCAATCAAGATATAAAATTGTGGACCAAGCGGCTAATCTACTATAAAAGGTTCTTAGAAAGTATTACTGATGGAAAATATCGTAACATAATGGACATGAATGGTGGCTTGGGAGGCTTTGCTGCTGCTCTGGCCAATTGCCCAGTATGGGTAATGAACGTTGTCCCTCCAGATGCTAGAAACAACACTCTTGGCAGCATATATGAAAGAGGCCTGATTGGAACTTACATGGACTGGTATGCTCTGCCTCTTTGCTCTAGACACTGAGTCTGGACTAAGTTTCATACCCATTTTGATATTATATCTTCCCTTTTGAACACTCTTGTAGAATCTATAAACAAGATGGAATTTCATGATTGATTTGGGCAATGTGCACTGGTTTTCTGTTTACAGGTGTGAAGCTTTCTCAACATACCCCAGAACCTATGACCTTATTCATGCTGATGGCATTTTCAGCATGTACCAAGATAGGTAATATGTATTTCCCAGAAGATATTGCAAGGAGTATAATCTATAAGCAACAGATTCTCTGCACTTTTCACTCTTCTACATTAGAGTTGCCCCAGGATTTATTTGTTCAAGCTAAACTACTTCAAGTCAATTTTAGTGTGAGAGTACACACTAGAATAGTTGTAAATTACTAACTATACAATATTGATCTGTATCTAATCTACGCTGCAGTTGTGATGTCATTGACATTCTTCTTGAGATGGATCGTATACTACGCCCAGATGGAGCAGTCATTATTCGTGATCATGTAGATGTCCTGGTTAAAGGAAAGAAAATAACTGATAGTATGAACTGGCAAAGCCAGCTTGCACATAATGAAAGAGGCCCCTTTAGCTCAGAAAAGATCCTTTTTGTCAATTCTACGAGGTTGCCCAATAGCTACCAAGCATTGGCTTGAACATATACATGATTTCAAGTTAACTAGAATAACATTCTCAGAAGTTAGAAGCAGAGAGGTAACATTCCTAGAAGTTAGAAGCAGAGAGCTCTAGATTCCCATTAAGGCTCTAATTTATCTCATCAAGATTTAGATTATATTCCTAA